>CM060265.1:12471341-12740721 GCA_030684275.1 Acipenser oxyrinchus oxyrinchus | reverse complement strand
CGCCGTGGGAGGATTGCTTGCCGCTCCCAGCTCCACCAGCAGAGGGTGAATACCTGCTGGTTCCACATCCACCGTCATGGGAAGGACTGCTCCTGCCCTGCCTCGCACCGCCCAAGGATGCCTGCCTCGCTTCGCCCAAGGATGCCTGCCTCGCTTCGCCCAAGAAGGCCTGTCTCGCATCGCCTGGGGCTGCCTGTTGCTCCGCATCGCCTGGGGCTGCCTGTTGCTCCGCATCGCCTGGGGCTGCCTGTTGCTCCGCATCGCCTGGGGCTGCCTGTTGCTCCGCATCGCCCTGGGCTGCCTGTTGCTCCACATCGCCTGGGGCTGCCTGTTGCTCCGCATCGCCTGGAGAGCCACCAGTTACAGGGAACGAGGAAGTGGAGCTCCCGCTGCCGCCTCTATGGCCAGGGGCTCCCCTCCCGAGTTCGCCTCCGGAGGGTCCGCTACTGCTGCTACTGCCGTCACCTCCCGAGAGTCCGCTGCTGCTGCTGCCGTCGCCTCCCGAGGGTCCGCTGCTGCTGCTGCCGTCCCTCCCGAGGGTCCGCTGCTGCTGCTGCCGCCGTCGCCTCCCGAGGGTCCGCTGCTGCTGCTGCTGTTGCCTCTCGAGGGTCCGCTGCTGCTGCCAGGAAATACTGTGGCTGGAGCCCCATGAAGGGGAGCTGCCGACCACGGAAAAGGGGGGGGAGGTCAGGAGACCAGCTCTCCCAGCCGCACTTTCGCGGCAGGAAATACTATGGCTGGAACCCCACGAAGGGCAGCTGCCGGCCACGAAGAAGTGGGGGAAGGTCAGAAGACCAGCTCCCCCAGCCGCACTTTCGCGGCAGGAAATACTGTGGCTGGAGCCCCATGAAGGGCAGCTGCCAGCCATGAAGAAGGGGAGGCCAGGAGACCAGCTCCCCCCGCAGCAATTTCGCTGCAGGAAATACTGTGGCCGAAGCCCCACGGAGGGGAGCTGCCGGTCATGAAGAAGGGGGGGCAGGTCTGGAGACCACCCCCAAAATTTTGCTGGCCAGAGGAGCCGGCCTGTGCGTGGTCCACTGGGACGCTACGGTTGTTGGGGTGGGAGGAGGACATCCCACCGTGGCCGCCACCTTTGGCCCGTTGCTGTCCCTGTTCCTGCGCCGGGACTGCTAGCCGGGACTTTAGGGAATAAGGGGGGGAGGTGGCCGAAAAGGCCATGTGTGCTGCGCACAGGGGGCATGTGTGGCGGAGTGTCCCGCCCTATTTATTATTATTTGTATTTGTTTGCAGCGGATAAAAGCGGCGCGTCTTTTGTTATTGTTTTTTATATTTATATTTAAAACCTCGTGAGGATGCATGACTGATCAGCTACTGATTATTTAACTAGCTGACAGTCATGCATCCTTACCAAACGATGCAGACTGTGGCGAGGGTAATAAGATAATTAACAACTAGTTAACCCCTCGGCCAGAGTATAAGAACCGCAGCTGTCGGGTTTGAGTGTTGAGTGTACAGAGTAGAGTCACGAGGAGAGAGCGAGACCAAGAGCGAGGAAACATAACGACATTTAAAACGACTGCTAAACAGTCTTTGTTTATTCATTTGGCCCTTGTGCCTTTTGTTTTGTGTTTTGTTCATTGTTTAAATCTTTTGTTTTTGTTTATTTGATTAATTAAATACGCTGAATGCAGTAGCATTCAGCTTCACCCGCCATCCATTGTTTTGGTTTCTATACTTCCTGGTCCGTGACGTCATCACACATCACCACTGCAAGCCAGCCTGTCACACCCTGCCAAACTGAGAAAACAATATTGTAACAGTATTATAAAATAGAAGGCCGTACCAATGTCGTCCTTCTCCCTGTCAGATTTGCTCTGTTTCATTTCATTGTGATGAAATATCATGATATGGTCTGAAGCACTGATTGTCAATAACTGAGCAATCACTAGAATAAATGACAGCAATTTCAAATTGCAGTACTGCAGCTGGATTACTGTTACCACTTCCAGTTTAAAATACATCTTGTAAATCTGTATCTGTTGCCTGTCTATACAGTCTGTACTGTACACAGAACTGTAAGAGACTCTAGACCCGTCTGATCCATATGCTCTAGTATGTATTCCAGCTGATTGATTCTTTTCTAATTATGGATTGGCTGAACGTAAAAGACTACTCTCCTCTAACCCACAGTACCTATCACTATAATAATAACATCACCGCCCTTCCTTCTAACCTCCCAGTCTTTGCATTGAGAAGCAGACAGATCACCTCTTTGTTTTCTCATCCACTCCACATTGTGGAGTGTCCAGGAGGTAGGCTTCACTATGCGTTCTTACAATGGGAAACTTTTATAAGAAAACATAAGGAATAAAATATACAGGCTATCATTTTTGCCAGCAAACCCGCTGCCTAAAATACTACAGACCATATGTAGCTCATATTCAGATAATGTATGGCTGGTTTCACAGACCGGATTAGCCCTAATCTTGGATTACCTTATCTAAGATAAGAAACATTATGTCGTGCAAGATTAGTGCTAATTGGGGCCTGTGACAATAACTAAATGTAAAACCACTTTCTGACTGTCGCTACACAGTAACTTTTAATAAAGTTCAAATTACTGCATCCAAAATACTGAAGTATGTATTGCATTATCCACCAAAATCCAAAAATAAATATTGTGGCAATCAGGCGATTATTACCAGTAATTCGGTTCTTGTAAAATATTATCTAGTCATTGTGTATTATTCATTGTATTGCCTACCCCTAGCCTAACAAATATTATTATTACAGGGAAACTGAATAGTTACATATAATTACCATATTTACTACTCTGTAATTCCAGGTAATTGGTGCCCGGCTAATATTACGCTTGACCAGTTATGTTTTGCCTTTACAATAGATACACATGAAGGTAGCTCCAGTTAAACTACACTGCCATGCCTCCGGTCACAGGTGCCTACAGAACATTTACATATTTAAAATGCTCATGTTTTATTTCTTACCTTACACAATTATGTGTGTTTGCAATTATTCTCTATGGTTGTTTCTGCTTCAATCAATAGTTACTGTGATTTCTAACATTCCAGGGAAATCTGCTTTAGAAAAGACCTAAATACTGAAATTCCTGATGTGGTATTCAAAATGACCACTAGGAGTGTGCAGCTCTAATATCTGACCCCTCTGAAACGCGGATTGTGTAAAGAGATGTTCCATTCATTAACACAAAGCTGCACGGGGTGCAATCCAAGCTGCAGACACCAAATGGCGATTTCTAAACCCCCTGAATTCAGAAATTCAGCTTAGGAGTCTTTTCAGAAGCTGTCACATAGTAGAATATTCAAACAAACTGTGCTTGAAATGTATTCAGTGGCACAAATGACCCTGTTTGTATTCATAGATAAAACAGAATTTATAAATGACTGTATCAAAAGATATCACACATGCTGCTATACAGAAGAGTGTTTTTCTCCTTTCATTATTAGTAAATACGATAGGGCACCGCGTTTACTCCCGAGAGGTTTTCTACTGTAATATGGTAGGAATTATACTTTTGTTTTCCAGATAATTAAAAATTAAAGAATATTCAGTCAGTCATTAAAATGTTAGAACATTAAAATATGTACATCCCAGCACTCATAGATAATGATATAAGTATCAACAACACGAGAATTGTACAAAACACACATTAAAAGGATATTACACCGATAAGAAATGTAATTTCATGAAAATGCAGTTCCTTTAATAATGAGACACCCACAGCCTATTGATTGCACCCACTGGGCATCTCATGCTTACAAGAGGTTCAAAGTAGTTTTAAGCAGCTGCATACCCACACACTCACAGTGTGCTGGCGGGATGGAGATGGCAGTCTGTTGATATGAAAGCACGGACAGAACTCAGCCTGCCACATTCTGGCTCAGTTGTGCCACCAAGGGAAGCATAATTCCCTAATGAAATCATCCAGAATTTCCTTCTTGTATTCTCTCGTTTTCCCTTAATATATTCTGTACTGATTGAATTCTCTGTTTCCAGGACCCAGGGCTTGATGCTCTGTGGTAGATTAATTGATTTTGGTTCCCCAGGTGCAAACAGAAAGCAAAGGTCTGAGCTATCACCAGGTCTCTCCCAGCCTAGAAACAAGCCCCTTCCCCTCACTCTCTCTGTTAGTCCTTTCTCACTCTGTGATGTATATGAATGCTCAAACAGTGTGGCCTACGGGGAGGGCTTTGTTCTTTGATCTTTGTAAATGCTAGCAGGAGTGCGATGCATTTTAGAGACCTCAGGCGGTTGCACAAAAAAGTCTTAACTTAAGTTTAAGTTCAGTGAAATTGGTCTTACGTAAGACCTTGAGAAGTCTGTTGCACAAAGCAAAACTTTGAGGTCTTACTTGAGACTGGTCTTAATCTACTGTTGCTAAGCAACGAAGAACGGTCTTATTTTTTCAATCTGTTTGAAAAAAGAATGGCTGCACTAAAGTGAAGAAAATACATTTTAGCGAAGAAGTAATTATTAAAAAATAAATAATATTGGGGGGGGTTAGGAGTGTCGTTAAAACATTCAGACAAAAAATAAAGCCTGACAAGAAGAAATTACTGAACGGGTAAATGCCATCAACCCAGCAGTAAGTTGTACTGTAAATGACATTTTAAAAATTGAAAAATTGGCTGAGACCAAAAAGAATATTAAAAAGAAACCAAAACTGGAGGTGGCCTTTTTGAAAAACGTTCCCAGTTAACTTCTTTAATAATTGATATTTATGGGGAAACATCACATTTTCAGAATTGGGGGTGCAGAGTCGGGAATAGAGGATGCCACACTGATAGTAGTAGCGGGTAAATTAAAAATAAATTAGTTAGTGTAAAAATTTTCAAATACCTTTACATTAAAAATGTATTCAATCGGTAGTATTCTTATATTCAAAGTCCTACTGTTCTAGTGGAGGTCTTGTAAAAAAAAAAAAAAAATCTGGTAATCACTCAATTTCAAGACAGTATTAATCTTGTTTAGGTAAATACATAAATAAACTTCAACTTTTTTTTTATAGAACCGTGTAGTGAAATTGTATATACATCGTCATGGCATCCAAACTGCTCGGTGAAGCTGTGTAATTACCAACTTTGTGTAAAGCCGATCAAACACCTCTGTTATTGCAATGATCTATCCGTCAATGTGAGTTGTGCAGTGCTTGAAAATATTGTATTCTTAAATCAGATATTTTTATCATGATTTTGTGTAACAGCAACATGTGTGTGTGTCTGTTATATGAGTACAGACAAGTCGGGAATGAAGTTCATTAAAAAAAAATTTAAAAAAATAAGTAACTGTTAGATAACTTTCACAGCCCAGTTTTTTTATTGAAATTAGATTGTTTATATGTTGCGAAAAGCTGCATGCCCATTTTTTTAACATTTGTGCTGTTGAGCTGTGCAATGAATGTGGCAGAAAACATACAGATTAGTTTAATGGTTAAAACTAAGTGGTTATACATTTATCAAAGTTTGATTTCTTTACAATAGTGTATGTCACTTGGACAAGGGTGATTGTTCACAAAACATTCATGAATAGGGTTAAATGAATCTACCATTGCAGCTTTTTAAACCTGCTGGCTGATGATTTGTGAATCCCTGTAAAGTCTCCAACAACATTTAAAAAACTTCCAGTGGCATAGAAACGAATTGCCACACAAACTTGAATGGCTGCGGGGATTCTGTGGCTTCTGTTAGCTGCAGGCTCCAAGTCACCTTGTAACATCTCCACTAAAGTTAATACGTCCTCACAGTGGAAACACAGTCTTTCAAAAACTGCAATGTTATTGAAATTCTATACGGGATTGTGTGTCCTAAAATACTCTTTCCCTACAAAATGCCCTTTAATTAAACAATTCAGCAATTCTTTTTTGTGCAACAGGTCTTATTTATTCCAATAAGTGGTCTTAAAAGCATTTAAGACATTTTTAATTTTAATAAAAGGAATCCTAAAAATCCCATTCATAGCAGTTTATGTGCCATGTGGTTTTCCATAGCGGGTGGGTTCATGGTTCATTACTGTCACACAGGACAACAGCTCATTTAGTTTGAATTGTTTTCTGCAATGTATGTGTGCTGCGTTGTCCGTGATCTTTTATAGTGAAAACTCAACAGTTTATTTCTGATGGTATATAAAGCAGCTGACTTTGTTTCAATAAGATTTTCATTTTCCAATATGTCAAATGTTGCTGTGCACCAAGGTGAAGGCGATACTGTCAAAACAGGCATGACTGTGAACTGTGAAAGCAGCACACTGTTATACTACACTGTTTCCCCCAAAATAGATGCATGCCTTCTCACCCAGGTACATTTTAGCAATGTCTTGAAGCCATGATAACAGTGATCTGTCACATTTATCAAAATATTATTCAATAGTCAAACATGACCAGCAGTCCTACCTTTCATGTTTGTAGTCCGATGAGAGCTTACAAAGCACATTGGCAACATACAGAAAAACGATAATGCACTAAAGTGTTGGAAGTAATGGAAACAGTATTAATGAAACAACACTAAACACTATATAGTCCGTAACTGCTGATTGAAGTGTTGGTTAGTTGCTGATTGTTAGTATCCTTAAACCATGGGTGGTCTTTAATATGGATTCTGTTTCCAGTTATTCAAAAAAAGAATAAACATAAATACAGTATTCTTGGCAGTGTATTTAGGCGATAAGTTTGTTCATGAACTCAATCTGGCATTATTGTCACCATCATTTATCCTTATGGTGTTTTTAATAAATCTGACAAAAAAGCTGTCACAGTGCATTTAAAGGGACACATTGGAAATGTTTTTGTCTCCTCGTGAAACACGGCCACAAAGCTTTGATCTGGTAATTCACCTCAGGAGGCCTAGTTCAAACCGGGCTGACGTCACATTGCAATCTCATATCATAGTTGTGTGGATGCTTTGCTCTAGGCAGCCTATTGTCATCTGCAGTGTGCAAAACACATGTTTCTTCATATCCACACAAACCACTTTGTAGTTCATAAGAGCAGGGATCTCCTCAGCAGCCAGCATTACCTGCTAGATCATTGAGCAGATCTCTGCTAAATACATGACTTTGCCTTTGGCTCCGGATACATTAAATTATCAGGTAGCTTCACTCTCCACCAATTAAAACACAGTTTTGTGATGTCATTCTTTTATTGACATTCAATGCATTTTTTCACAGAATTGATAACTATAAAATCTGTATTAAAATGTTTAAATTTAACAATTTAAAGAAATACTAAAATATCATTCTCCAGATCCCGAGCCAGTTGTGATATAAACATCTTCAGAATTGTGATAATGTACTCCCAAATGCTCTTCATTGCCCAGTTACAATAAGAAGAACAATACAAAAACTCATTAGATTCCCTCCCTGTGCCTTAAGTGCAGATGCCACAAGTAGACTGTGCAAACAAAAGCCATAGAGAGCTGTGGCAGGATGGCTTGCAGTGGTGAGGTGTGGTGACGTCACAAAAATACAAAAACAATAACAAAAGATGCGGTGCTTTTATCCGCGCCGCAAACAATAATATAATTAATAAATAAATACATAGGGGCGGGACACTCCGCCACACATGCCCCCCCTTGTGCGCAGCACACATGGCCTTTTGGCCACCTCCCCCCTTAGTCCCTAAAGTCCCGGCTAGCAGTCCCGACCCAGGAACAGGGGAAGCAAGGTGTCTCCGGGCGGCCACGGGCGGGATGTCCTCCTCCCACCCCAACAACTGTAGCGTCCCAGTGGACCACGCACAGGCCGGCTCCTCCGGCCAAGGAAATTTTGGGGTGGTCTCCAGACCTGCCCCCTTCTTCATGGCCGGCAGCTCCCCTCCGTGGGGCTCCGCCACAGTATTTCCTGCAGCGAATTGCTGCGGGGAGCTGGTCTCCTGACCTCCCCCTTCTTCATGGCTGGCAGCTGCCCTTCATGGGGCTCCAGCCACAGTATTTCCTGCCGCGAAGTGCGGCTGGGGAGCTGGTCTCCTGACCCCCTTTTCCGTGGCCGGCAGCTCCCGTTCATGGGGTTCCAGCCACAGTATTTCCTGCCGCAGTGCGGCTGGGGAGCTGGTCTCCTGACCTCCCTCCCTTTTCCGTGGCGGCAGCTCCCGTTCATGGGGTTCCAGCCACAGTATTTCCTGCCGCATGGCAGGACTGCTAGCGACCCCAGGCAAAACAGGACCTTCGGGAGGCAGCAGCAGCGGACCCTCGGGAGGCGGCAGCAGCAGCGGACCCTCGGGAGGCTACGGCAGCAGCAGCGGACCCTCGGAGGCGAACTCAGGCGGGAGCCCCTGGCCATGGAGGCGGCAGCGGAGCTCCACTTCTCCCTCGTACCCTGTAACTGGTGGCTCTCCAGGCGATGCGGAGCAACAGGCAGCCCCAGGCGTCGCGGAGCAACAGGCAGCCCAGGCGATGCGGAGCAGGCATCCTTGGGCGATGCGAAGCAGGCATCCTTGGCGGTGCGAAGCAGGGTAGGAGCAGTCCTTCCCATGACGGTGGATGTGGAACCAGCAGGTATTCACCCTCTGCTGGTGGAGGTCGGAGAGGCAAGCAGTCCTCCCACGGCGGTTGAGGCGGAACCAGCAGGTATTCACCCTCTGCTGGTGGAGCTGGGAGCGGCAAAATGTTCTCCCACGGTGGTTGAGGCAGAACCAGCAGGCATTCACCCTCTGCTGGTGGAGGTGGGAGGGACAAGCAATCCTCCCACGGCGGTTGAGGCAGAACCAGCAGGCATTCACCCTCTGCTGGCGGAGCTGGGAGCGGTAAGCTGTCCTCCCACGGTGCTTGAGACATAACCAGCAGGTATTCACCCTCTGCTGGTGGAGGTGGGAGGGGCAAGCAGTCCTCCCACGGCGGCTGAGGCAGAACCAGCAGGCATTCACCCTCTGCTGGTGGAGGTGGCGGAGGCAGAGGCAGCTCCTGCTGCTCTGCTCCTGGCGGTGGAGATGGCGGAGGCAGCTCCTGCTGCTCTGCCCCTAGCGGTGGTGGAGACAGAGGCAGCTCCTGCTGCACTGCTCCTGGTGGTGGAGGCAGAGGCAGCTCCTGCTGCTCTGCTCCTGGTGATGGAAGCAGTGGAGGTGGCGGAGACAGAGGCAGCTCCCGCTGCTCTGCTCCTGGTGGTGGAAGCGGTGGAGGTGGCGGAGGCAGAGGCAGCTCCCGCTGCTCTGCTCCTGGAGGCCTAGGTTCTGGACCTATGGGCTCCCCACTTCTGGCGCTGGATGCACGGACTTCCCCCTTCTGGGCGCTGGATGCACGGGCTCCCCCTTCTGGGCGCTGGATGCACAGGCTCCCCTTTCTGGGCGCTGGATGCACGGGCTCCCCTTCTGGGCGCTGGATGCACGGGCTCCCCTTCTGGGCGCTGGATGCTCGGGCTCCACCTCTTCTGGGCAGGATGCGCATTGCGTGGGGCATATGGCCAACATGTGCCCATATGCCCCACAGCCAGGGCACAACTCCGCCACGAGGTTCACAATATAAACCTCCCAGCCATCCTCCCGATCTCCTCCTGCTGTTGCTGCGGTTGCTGTTGCTGCAGCTTACCTCTCCCCTTCTCTTCCTGCTCCTTCTCCCTGCCTTCCTCTCCTGGGCGGTTCCTCCTCCTCATCCTGGAAGGGGCAGATCGCTACGGTGTGCCCGTAGACCCCGCAAGCAAGGCATCAGCCTTGGTCCTCCAGACCACCGAGGAGGTCCTCCAGTTCCCCGCAGCCCTTTCTCCAGCTCCAGCCTTCCATTTTATTTATGTTATTTCTTTTTTTTGCTGAAAAAAACAGTTTAAAAAAAAAAAAACGTCCTATTTCTTTCCTGGTCTGGCTCTTGGAGGCGTTGTTTGTCCCACGCAGGACACCATATGTGGCAGGATGGCTTGCAGTGGTGAGGTGTAGTGACGTCACGGACCAGGAAGTACAGAAACCAAAACAGTGGATGGGCGGGTGAAGCTGAATGCTACGGCACTCAGCGTATTTATTAACCAAATAAACAACACAAAAGATTTAAACAATCAACAAAACAAAAGGCACAAGGACCAAGCGAATAAACAAATACTGTTTAGCAGTCATTTTAAATCTAGTTTTTTCTCCTCGCTCTCTCCACTCCCGTACTCTCCTCTGTACACTCCACCCCCGCAGCACGGACAGCTGCAGGTTCTTATACTCTGGCCGAGGGGTTAACTAGCTGTTAATTATCTTATTACCCCTCGGCCACAGTCTGCATGAGTTTAGTAAGGATGCGTGACTGTCAGCTAGTTAAATAATCAGTAGCTGATCAGCCACGCATCCTCACAAAGTTTTTAAAAATGCAAAAACAATAACAAAAGACGCAGCGCTTTTATCGGCGCCGCAAACAATAATATAAATAATAAATAAATACATAGGGGCGGGACACTCCGCCACAAGAGCCCATTGTATTCAAGGTCACATGGAGGAACACAGTGACAGTGGCAGCCCCAGGCGATGCGGAGCAACAGGCAGCCCCAGGCGATGCGGAGCAACAGGCAGCCCCAGGCGATGCGAGACAGGCCTTCTTGGGCGAAGCGAGGCAGGCATCCTTGGGCGGCGAGGCAGGCATCCTGGGCGGCGAGGCAGGCATCCTTGGGCGGTGCGAGGCAGGGCAGGAGCAGTCCTTCCCATGACGGTGGATGTGGAACCAGCAGGTATTCACCCTCTGCTGGTGGAGCTGGGAGCGGCAAGCAATCCTCCCACGGCGGTTGAGGCGGAACCAGCAGGTATTCACCCTCTGCTGGTGGAGGTGGGAGGGGCAAGCAGTCCTCCCACGGCGTTTGAGGCGGAACCAGCAGGAATTCACCCTCTCTCGGTGGAGCTGGGAGCGGTAAGCAGTCCTCCCACGGCGGTTGAGGCAGAACCAGCAGGCATTCACCCTCTGCTGGTGGAGGTGGCGGAGGCAGAGACAGCTCTTGCTGCTCTGCTCCTGGCGGTGGTGGAGACAGAGGCAGCTCCTGCTGCTCTGCTCCTGGCGGTGGTGGAGACAGAGGCAGCTCCTGCTGCTCTGCTCCTGGCGGTGGTGGAGACAGAGGCAGCTCCTGCTGCTCTGCTCCTGGCGGTGGTGGAGACAGAGGCAGCTCCTGCTGCTCTGCTCCTGGCGGTGGTGGAGACAGAGGCAGCTCCTGCTGCTCTGCTCCTGGCGGTGGTGGAGACAGAGGCAGCTCCTGCTGCTCTGCTCCTGGCGGTGGTGGAGACAGAGGCAGCTCCTGCTGCTCTGCTCCTGGTGGTGGTGGAGACAGAGACAGCTCCTGCTGCTCTGCTCCTGGTGGCGGTGGAGACAGTGGCAGCGCCTGCTCCTCTACCCTCTAGCGCTGGAGACAGAGGCAGCTCCTGCTGCTCTGCTCTGGCGCTGGAGACGGCAGCAACGGCTCCTCTCCTCTGGCTGGAGACGGCAGCAACGGCTCCTCTCCCTCTGGCGCTGGAGAAGGCAGCGACGCTCCTCTCCCTCTGGCGCTGGAGAAGGCAGCGATGACTCCTCTCCTCTGGCGCTGGAGAAGGCAGCGATGACTCCTCTCCCTCTGGCGCTGGAGAAGGCAGCGATGACTCCTCTCCCTCTGGCGCTGGAGAAGGCAGCGATGACTCCTCTCCCTCTGGCGCTGGAGAAGGCAGCGATGACTCCTCTCCCTCTGGCGCTGGAGAAGGCAGCACTGGCTCCTCTCCCTCTGGCGCTGGAGAAGGCAGCAATAGCTCCTCTCCCTCTGGCGCTGGAGAAGGCAGCAATAGCTCCTCTCCCTCTGGCGCTGGAGACGGCAGCACTGGCTCCTCTCCCTCTGGCGCTGGAGACGGCAGCGATGACTCCTCTCCCTCTGGCGCTGGAGAAGGCAGCGATGACTCCTCTCCCTCTGGCGCTGGAGAAGGCAGCGATGACTCCTCTCCCTCTGGCGCTGGAGAAGGCAGCGATGACTCCTCTCCCTCTGGCGCTGGAGAAGGCAGCGATGACTCCTCTCCTCTGGCGCTGGAGAAGGCAGCGATGACTCCTCTCCCTCTGGCACTGGAGAAGGCAGCGATGACTCCTCTCCCTCTGGCGCTGGAGAAGGCAGCGATGACTCCTCTCCCTCTGGCGCTGGAGAAGGCAGCGATGACTCCTCTCCCTCTGGCGCTGGAGAAGGCAGCACTGGCTCCTCTCCCTCTGGCGCTGGAGAAGGCAGCAATAGCTCCTCTCCCTCTGGCGCTGGAGAAGGCAGCAATAGCTCCTCTCCCTCTGGCGCTGGAGACGGCAGCACTGGCTCCTCTCCTCTGGCGCTGGAGACGGCAGCGATGACTCCTCTCCCTCTGGCGCTGGAGAAGGCAGCGATGACTCCTCTCCCTCTGGCGCTGGAGAAGGCAGCGATGACTCCTCTCCCTCTGGCGCTGGAGAAGGCAGCGATGACTCCTCTCCCTCTGGCGCTGGAGAAGGCAGCGATGACTCCTCTCCCTCTGGCGCTGGAGAAGGCAGCGATGACTCCTCTCCCTCTGGCGCTGGAGAAGGCAGCGATGACTCCTCTCCTCTGGCGCTGGAGAAGGCAGCGATGACTCCTCTCCTCTGGCGCTGGAGAAGGCAGCGATGACTCCTCTCCCTCTGGCGCTGGAGAAGGCAGCGATGACTCCTCTCCTCTGGCGCTGGAAACAGCAGCGGGCCCCTCCCATATCTGCAGCCAGGTAGTTGAGCACCATGGCTGCGATGTCTGGGAGGGATGCTGGGTGGTGTTTCTGTTCCCAGGCCTCCCAGCGTCCCCATCTCGCCCACAGGAGGTTGATCACAGCAGGGAGGGCGACCATTATATCCCTCTCAGGCTCCGCCAGCCAGTCCCAGATCCCCTCAGAGGAGACAGGATTCTTCCACCTCGGAGGATGCGGGTCCCTCTCACCCTTGCTGGATGCTCAGGCTCCTTCCTCTCCTGCCATAGAGGGGTTGGTCCGGTGCCACGTGCCCAACCTCACCAACCGCTGGCACCACTCCTCACCCTTCAGGCAGGTGAGGCAGACGTCCAGCGTGGTAAGGACCGCTGCTGTTGCTGCGCTCCTGCTGCTGTTGTTGTTGCTGCTGCTGCTGCTGCTTTCTTCTCCGCTACTTTTCCCCATTTTTTTTTTTCCTTTCAAATCACAAAAACACTTTTGAAAAACAAAAAAAAGTCCTTTTCCTGGTCCGCTCCTGGAGGCGTTGTTTGTCCCACGCAGGACACCATATGTGACAGGCTGGCTTGCAGTGGTGATGTGTGATGACGTCACGGACCACGAAGTACAGAAACCAAAACAATGGATGGGCGGTGAAGCTGAATGCTACTGCATTCAGCGTGATTTAATTAATCAAATAAACAAAACAAAAGATTTAAACAATGAACAAAACACAAAACAAAAAGGCACAAGGGCCAAACGAATAAACAAAGACTGTTTAGCAGTCGTTTTAAATGTCATTATGTTTCCTCGCTCTCTGTCTCGCTCTCTCCCGTACTCTCCTCTGTACACTCAACACTCAAACCCGACAGCTGCCGGTTCTTATACTCTGGCCGAGGGGTTAACTAGTTGTTAATTATCTTATTACCCCTCGGCCACAGTCTGCACGCGTTTGGTAAGGATGCATGACTGTCAGCTAGTTAAATAATCAGTAGCTGATCAGTCATGCATCCTCACGAGGTTTTTAAATATAAATATAAAAAAAAATAACAAAAGACGCGGCGCTTTTATCCGCGCAGCAAACAAATACAAATAATAATAAATAGGGGCGGGACGCTCTGCCACAGAGGGTTATATTTTAAACAAGGGTTTTGAATATCACATTTAATCCACATTCTTGGTTTAATAAAATCCAGTTTTAAAATATCAATAATTTCATTGTTGTATGACATCAAGAAAAATATTTTGATATCATAAATTACACTTTTGATATTAAAACGTAGACAGACATTATTGTTATTATTATTATTTATTTATTTATTTATTTATTTATTTATTTATTTATTTATTAGCAGATGCCCTTGTCCAGGGCGACTTACAGTCGTAAACAAAAATACATTTCAAGAATCACAGTACAAGTATTAATACAATTAAGAGCAAGATAAAATACAATGACTTTGGTTCTAGCAAGTACAAGTATATGACAAAATACGATTCAATAACGGAGCAGATAACAGTGTCAGTGATAGTTACATCAGGATATAATTAAATACAAAATACTACAGATTAAATAACACTTGTGACAGATTACAGTACTCTAAAGTACAGGATTAAATGCAGTAAAATAGGGAGCAGATAAGAGCAAGTAAAGCGCATTTAAGGAAGAGTGATAGTGTCCAGAGGGAAAAGAGGAGTTCTACAGATGCTGTCTGAAGATGTGAGTCTTGAGGAGGCCCCGGAAGGTGGTCAGGGACTGGGCAGTCCTGACATCTGTAGGAAGGTCATTCCACCACTGCGGGCGAGGGTGGAGAAGGAGCGGGCTCTGGAGGCAGGGGAGCGTAGAGGAGGTACAGCCAGTCTTCTAGTGGAGGAGGAGCGGAGAGGTCGAGTGGGGGTGTAGGGAGAGATGAGGGTCTGGAGGTAGCTGGGTGCAGTCTGGTCAAGGCATCTGTAGGCGAGTACAAGAGTCTTGAACTGGATGCGAGCGGTGATCGGGAGTCAGTGGAGTGAGCGGAGCAGTGGAGTTCTGGATGAGCTGGAGCAGACGGGTGCGGACGCAGGGAGGCCAGCCATGAGGGAGTTGTAGTAGTCTAGGCGGGAGAGTACCAGGGCCTGGACCAGGAGCTAGGTGGCATAGTTGGTGAGGAAGGGTCAGATTCTTCGTATGTTGCTCAGGAAGAATCGGCAAGTGCGTGCCAGAGTGGAGATGTGCTGGGAATAAGAGAGGCAGGGGTCCAGGGTGACTCTGAGGAGGAGGGGAGAGAGTGTGGTAGATTCCAAAGGAATGGAGATAGAGAGATCAGAGGAGGGGGAGGAGGAGGAGGAGGGAATGATGCCTTCATATATCTCTAGATTCTGCTTAAATTGTGCCTAAGAATCTTCATACTCTTGTTGACTGTTGTCATTGTGGTATCCTTCATTAGGCACAGTACATGATACAAATATTAGTATGGTACGTGTAACGGGCAGAGTTGTGTGATGCACTGCTGTTATGGAATCTGTCCCGTTGGTGAAATGAGATCTATAACAACAAATGCATAGTGGTGAAGGTGCTTGCTTGTAATGTGTGAGGTCATGCATAGTGGTGAAAATGCTTGCTTGCAATGTGTGAGGTCATGCATAGTGCTGAAGGCGCTTGCTTGCAATGTGTGAGGTCATGCATAGTGGTGAAGGCGCTTGCTTGCAATGTGTGAGGTCATACATATTGACATACATTATTCATATCATTTACAATCAAGCATGTTTTTATAGCACTTGTAGGACATGTACAAGTAAACATGAAGTTTAAAAAATATATATATATTTTTTTTATAAATGAAAGCGCTGGAGCTGTGGCTTTTTTTCATGACTTTTACTGCACTTTAACTGTAAGTATACACTTCAAACTAAACAATAAATAGAGTATGAATTTCTCACATTCTCTCGCTCTGTCACTCTCTGTCTCCAGTTCAAAACGAATCGATCACCACTTGACAGTTCAGGCATAACTAATCGGACAGGCACAACTCTGTTTTGGTCTAGCTAGCAAACAGATAAGTTTACAATATGTCTTACTGTGTTTCACGGTGGAACATTTCTGTCATGGTGCTATCGGCATCATTCTCAAGAACAGCATTTCATTCCAAGGTTTTTTATTTTTTTATTTTTTAGAAACACAAACTTGGCAAAACATGTTGTTGCTGTCCTCATCAAGTCTTATTTCTGCAGCCATTTGCGTTGAACATGGCGCTTGTAAAAGCCATTTTACTGCTTATTGGCAGTGTGAGTGCAGCTGAGATGTAGTAGCAGCGCTCCTATGTCATAAACCGGACGCATTTTGATAGATGGAGCTCACTAATCTAAACATAGTCGGTGATGGAGCTTCAAACGTAGGAGAATTCGCTCCGTGTCGTTGCACACATGGTGAGTCGGACACCAGACCCCCCCTCATTTGTTATGCATTTCTACACAAATCATGTGAATGGACCTGGGAGTGGCCATTTTGACGGAATTCCGTCTCCAGACTGAAGCCTTTCACCCATGCATCGTTATAAATTCATTTAGTTACTAATGCATTCAAAGGATGAACTTTTCACAGCATCACTAAAGTTTAGGTATCAATCACCTTTTTCTAATATAGCGTTTTAGGACGTCTCCAAAGTGACACTGTACAGACAGAATGATCTATACCGCCTTCATACATTCAGAAAGGAGACATCCACGTATGAGTTTGATTGTGATTTATTGATATAACACATTTTATAATACAATCACATAATTTGGCCCTTGGCCTTGTCCATTGGAGCTCGGAGCTGCCCTAATACCGGCCGCTGCTCTGAAACACTGACAAACAAAAACTGTTTCCTTAAATAATATAAGCAAGTGCTAGAAATGTACTGTACAGTATGTTATGCACAACAAGCGGAGCTGCCTAAACAGCACTTGAGTGGACTGTTTTCATTCACATTAGCCATAAAGGTTCCCTTTTCTAAATAATAGGCATCCCCATACCATTGTTTGTTTTGTAAACAAGGCCAATGCAATTTGCTGATTTTATGAAATAATGACATTGCTGTCACAATGTACACTTGATGTTTCAAAAGCTCTTTTATGTAGCTATAAAGCTTGTATATACAATCGCAATCCTGTCCTCCTTTTCAACTGAGTGTTTTCACAATTTGTGAATCTGTTACCTATTGTAGTGTGCTAAAAGGATACTGTCATTTCCCCTTTGTAATATGATTAGAAAATTGTGATTGCAGCAATAATTGTTCGTGTGGGTTTTCTCCAGGTACTCCGGTTTCCTCCCACAGTCCAAAGACGTGCTGGCTAGGTGGATTGGCCTCTCTAAATTGCCCTTTAGTTGCCCTGCAATGGACTGGAGTCCCTCCAGGGTGTAGTCCTGCCTTGTGCCCTGCGTCTGCCAGGTTAGGCTCCCGCTCACCGTGACCCTCTATAGGATTAAGCGGTTACAGATAATGGATGGATGGAAGAAAACAGGCTCACAATAACACAACCTAGACACTTAACAGTAATGCATAGGTCTATGCAGATTCTCAGAGTAAATCCTTCAACATGTTTTTGGTCTGTTAAAAAGGTGTTCATTACACAACAAGAAAGATGCCTTTGCTCATCTACACAATTATCAAGCTCTAATCAATGCTGATAAAACACCCTGTTCTCAGAGGTTTCATTTGCCAGCTGATAATTCCACCCAAGGGTAAACAAGCAGAGTTCATTGTTTTGAGCAGAGGGCAAATGATCACCTTACTAAAAAAACTTAGGCGTGTCATTACAATATTACAACACCTTGTAAAGCAATTCATTTTACATAACACAAGAATATGTGAACATATTTACCGGACATTTTTTTTAATGAATGAATTACAGTATTAATTGAAATGAATTTAATGAATGGATTTAATTTTAATAAAACAGAAATTATGTTTCTACATATTCTCAACAATCTTTGACCTTTGAATAATGTGCAGTTGCATACTAGATTGTAAACTGCAGATTAAAACAACAGCAGCCCCAGTTTGTAATTGTATATGCTTTTCATGGTTCACATAGAGACGTGGCCTGATACAGTATGACTTGTTCCAAAAGGGTTATGTAAATTGTTCACCCAGGCACGGGGACAGAGCCTCTTTGAAGAAATGCAATGGGCCATCCTCTATAAATATCTTCAAACAATAAGATGGCGTGTACACAGCAGCAGCTGGGCCTGAGCAGGGCAGTGCTGTTGTTTGTTAGTTGACTCACTTCTATTTTCTTCTGTGGAATTCATTCCCTGAGGCTATTGTCAATTCCATTTTCAGTGGTACATTTAAAACACAGATTGATAAGGTTTACTGTGACACCTAATGCTTTCAGACCGTTTTTTGGTTATATCTTTGTCATTATTATGACATTTGCAATCCTCCCTTTTACAAATGAAATGTTTAACAGCTGTTTTAGAAGATATTAGTTTGAATTTGTCTTTTGCTTTTGTGTAGAAACTGTTTGTGAGCTCCCCTGCAACACATTGTAAAATGTTATTATTGCACTTCATTACCGTTTTATATTATCTGCATTTAAATCGGACTATGATCACACTTCCACTTAAAATACACATTTTGTTGTAATGGCTTTCTGCTTGAGGTATTAATTATGTTATTAATTATAAGTGTTACAATGTGTGTATGTGTGTCTTTTATAGCTAAGTTGTTTTTAATCATTATGTTTAAATTGAATGTGAATGTGCTTTTATAGTCGTTTTAATGTAGTATTGTCCAAGTTTAGAATCTCCCATTACATATGGCTGACCCTGAGATGGGGCGGGGGTATTTTAAAAGACAAGATGGATGCGCTCTGCTGAATGTAGCACGTGGCGGACCATAAGGTCAGAGAGCACCGCCCCCTTTCTCACAGAGGATGTATGTGGTAGGCTCACCGTGTGCAACAAGAAAACGACTACCTTGATTATTGGACAGAAACCAGTCGGCTTGAAGGGGAGTCAACAATTGTTTACAAAGGTATAAATATCAAACATTGTAAAGTTTTTTCATCTCTTTCGAATTGACTCCATGGATATCCGTGCTTTCTAATACAAACATATGCACTGAGCTGTACTGAGGCCTTGTCCAAAGTCAGTTTAAATCTCATGCTTATATGATTGTATTGGAGGTATACCTTTCTTGTATATGAAGTGTTTTTGAATTAAAAACCATTTGTCAGCTTAATTTTTTCACCACAGTTTGGGTAGGATATCACTAGTGAACATCATGGTGTTTTGGGTTCTCCAAAAAGAGAATCTTACAACAAACCATATAATTTTATTGCTTATAATTTTATTCAAGAAAATAGCCCCAAAAAAGAATTCTGTGTGTGTGTATTTATAGATATATGTTACACTCATAGTCAGGATTTGGTCAATGACTGACAAAAATAACCATTTTGCGACAAATTATCAAAGAATGAAATGAAAAGGTTATTTCCAAATTGCGAAATGGAAAATATCAAACAAGCAAAAAACGAAGCACAAAAGAAGAGACAGCTTCTTCAGTCTTTGAGTAAAGCGATATACTCAAATTGCGAAATGTGCTTTGAGCAAATGCACAGTTCCCAAACAGATTTTAAAGATGCTGCTCAATCTGCAATTAGCAATTAATTGTGAGGTGTTAAAAATGGGTGAAATACAAACATTAATACAATATTTTTTTATTGAATGAACATAAAAGCAGTCAATTATATTTATAAGATACACATCATTGATTCATTAATTATGTATTTATTATTTATGCAGGAAGTTAACCTATTGGGACCGTGACCTCATTTGTAAGAGGGTCGTGGTAAGCAATTTAGGAGGATAGTGACCCCAAACATTAAACTTCAAGTTTGAAATAATGTTCGTAATATTCCGTGTTGTTATTTAGAAAATACAGTTTTAGAGAAAAAAAATAACACAATTAAAAATCTATTGTTTTATTCATATTATAAGACTACTGTATACACAGTATTTAAACTGCAAAATCAATGTCAATCCATGTTTGTCTAATCACAGTTTCTTAAGCGAAAGAAAGAAAAAAGAATGAAAAGTATGCTTATTATACGTTTATAATATTCTCATAAATCGAACTACCACTTTTTAGAAAACTCTTTGTACTTCGTCCAAATTAGGAATATCTATCGGACAGCTGAAATTCATTCCGACTGTATCCTCCAGGAGACTGAAGACCGAATAAGCCGTCTCTTCTTTTGTGTTTCTGTTCTTTGCTTGTTTGGTATTTTACATTTTGGAATTTAATCAAAATAATTTGCTCAAAGACTGAAATAACCTTTCATTTTGTTCTTTGATAATTGGTCAATGCTCAAATCGTAAAATTGTTATTTTTGTTGGTCATTGACTGAATCCTGACTATGAGTGTAACATATATATAGATTGAACATAAGAACATAAGAAAGTTTAGAAACGAGAGGAGGCCATTCAGCCCATCTTGCTCATTTGGCTGTTAGTAGCTTATTGATCCCAGAATCTCATCAATCAGCTTCTTTAAGGATCCCAGGGTGTCACCTTCAACAACATTACTGGGGGGTTGGTTCTAGACCCTCACAATTATTTCAGTGTTATTTAAGTGTTTTCATTTCACTACCTATTAAATCGAAGCCTTTGTAACAAGTTTATGCACAGTACAGTAACTAAACACGTATAAGTCCCTAAACTAATGTATCTGAGTTAAAGAAATGTTTCAAAACACCAAGCAAAATATACAAAAAAATATTTGAAATCTGGTGACCTTTGTGAAACTGGCCAGGGGAGGTGATCATACATCAGGAAATTAAACCAGCACTTTATCAAAGCTGATCAGAAATGACCCATACAGCTGTCGCCAGGTGTACAGAGTTAATACCTTTCAAAGTGCGCTTTTCACAAACTCTCCCTGCTGGAATGATTAAGGTTTTGTAGTTCAATCCACTCTGAAAAGTTACAGAACAAGAGGCTCTGTCGCTTGTAAAGGTCCCTGACGTCAAGGACCAGCCTATTTATTAAAGGGGGCTGGGGAACGAGGGGCAAGCCAGTCTGGAAGGCATGTTGATTAACTCTTACAGATTGTATAAATCAGCGTCAGGCTCTCAACTACTGAAAGGACACCTGATCCATCAAACACAGCAAACAGCAGCTTCCACATATCCCAAGAGGACAGAGCAGTATTTATTCAAATTATGTTTCTATAAAAAGATTACATTCATGAGATGAGTGCTAATCATGGGCTCTGATATTATTTTAGGTTCTTTCCTCCTGGAACCAGGTTTAACAAGCTATAGATTTGTCATTTTGGAGAAAGAAAAAAAAACACACCACATTTTTACACTTGATGCAAAGGTTTGCATTATGATTCTGCGTTTCAGAGGGGAATACTAATTGAAATGCTATTTAATATTAGTTTTTGTGTACAATATATAGCTTTCAATTTAAATGAAATCTGCAAATAAGCGACAGAGGGGTTGGTAGTTCATAGTGTGTTGGTTTTATTAGAGGTAAAACAACAGAGGTTTCTTACATTGGGGATTGCTGCTGATGGCCCTAATTCTGACTACAGTGATGGCCTTAATATTGAAGGTGACTTTATATAGTTCTAATAGGTGCAAATTGGGCCTGTAAAAAAGTGGCCTTTATTGTGAGGGTATCTTTTTACTGAGGTGATTTGTGTTGAGTTTGTACACCAGTATTCCCCATCATGAAGGTCTTCGTGAAGTTGATCTTTATTTACAACAGCGTGGTTCTCAGGTGATGCCACCTAATTCATACTTAATAAAATTGTTTTCTTTAATTTTAAATAAGAATTATTTCAGATTTGAGAATACTTATTATGTCCAAATTCAGGTTGTAGCAATGGGTTCAGCAATGGGACCCAATTGATGCCCAATTTATATATGGGCAAATTTGAACATGATTACATCTATAATAATATCGCTTTTAAACTTTATTTAAAGTTGTTATGTTACATTGATGATATATTCTTTTATATGAACTAGACCCAAAGATATTTTGAGGGAGTTTGAAAAACATGTCAATAATCTTAAACCCACACTTTAGAGATTAGTTTTAGTATGGTTACTTTTTGTACAGGAAACCTACAGTTCATAATAGTTTTCTAAATGCATCTAGTTACCATCCTCCTCCATTGAAACGTAATTTGCCATATAGTCAACTTCTTAGATTAAGACGCATCTGTGACTCTGATGACGATTTTGCATTACAAACTAAGGAAATGAAAAACAGATTTTTGATGAAAGGATATAAATATACTTGGGTCAATAAGACATTATCTAAATGCATGGCTCTTAATAGAGATCAGTTACTTACAAATCAGACTAAGAAAGATAAAAGTAAACATTCTATAACTTTTGTTCCTACTTATTCGCCTATTTCAAATATGATAAAAAAATTTAAAAAAAACATAAAAAACATACTCATTGGCACATATTGTCAACCAATCCCAAATTAAGATCTGTTTTGCAGAATCCCCCATGCTTTACATTTAAACGACAAATACAATTTTAACAACGATACTGCAAGGTAACTTTCCTTGCTATAATTGCGCGTGTTGCAATGCAATGATAAAAAGTGATACAATTACTCATCCTAAAACTAATAAGCAATTTAAAGTAAGAGGTAGGATCACTTGTGTCTCTAAGTTTGTAGTCTATTTGTTGAAATGCCCTTGTGGTCTTTGCTATGTGGGCAAGACCATTAGGGAATTGAAAACACATATAAGTGAACACAAAAGCGCTATTAGAAATAAAGACATACGATCACCTGTAGCTAGAAATTTTAATGAACAACAACATAGTGTTTGCACTCTCAGATTTATGGGGATTGAATTTGTTAATACCTCACATCGGGGTGGAGATCGTAATACACTTTCATTGCAAAGGGATGCCTCTCGGATACATACTTTACAAACTGAATCACCTGGTGGTATGAATGAGGAACTGGTTTTCACACTGTTTTTGCAAATTCTTTATCCATGAGAGGAACATCTTGCTTTCTGTTATGGATCTATTGGCTAGTTTGCAGACATTCAAAATCTTACAATATTGGTTATTATTTTTTTGTTTCTTTATATGTTTGAATAGATATTGTAACTGTTTTGGACCAACAGCGTTTCACTAAGAGACTTAAATTGCTTGTTATAATTAATTGTTGGAGGTTATTGTATAATTGAAAGTTAATTGGTCTAAGGCACTTAAATGTCTATCCGGTGTGTGTGTTTTTTTAAATGTTTGTGCTGCACTGCTGAAGGCCAGTGGCCGCAACGCGTCTGCATGAGCACGAATTCTCTTGTTCTACAGTTTGTATAAAAAGGATTTTTTTTAATAAAGAATTTTTTTTAATAAAGGTACAAGCTTGATAGCTGACATTTGGTGAGTGCTTGGCATTTGATTATTTAGCTTTTTACTGTGGTGGCCTTCAAGATTTTACTGTGCTAAAAATGACACACATTAAGATTTTTAAGTCACTTGAATGCAAGCATATTATAAATGAATGCAGTACTATGTAAGGAACTGATTTGTAATAATAAGCTGCATCATGATGTGCTATTATTCTATAAATGAAGTTCAGACAGGATAATTTTCTAAGTACATCAGCAGGGTTCTTTTTTGTAAGCCATGTATTTATAGCTAACCCAGCACCCATTAGCCTCTGCAGAGTCGATTAGTATTCAAGCTTCGCAAGAGCAGGCTACACTAAATATAGAAAATAAAAATCCTGAAACACCTCCTTCATACACTCCGTTTCAGTGTCTGATAATAGGGAAGAATTTATCTGCAAGCCAACAGTTGCTACAGATCAGATTGAGGGAGCTCCTTCCACTTTGGTGCTTGAGTGTTCTGTGTAAAATCAATGGTGCTCAATTTCATTTTTTTGGGTCATGTTCTCTTAAATATTGTGAACTGTTTGAAACAATGTATTTTTTTTATACAGCCTTCATTTTTTAATGTTACCTAGCTGCAAATGTGTCTGGATGTGGTTGCTGCAGCCCTGGAATGACCTTTTCAATCTAAACATGCTGTGCGTGATGCAGGTTGTCAGTTCGTTCAAATGCTCCAGGTACATCCACACTGTGAAGAGCATGTATAGAGAGAAATATTAAATCCTCCCTCTGGGGGATTGCATAGCAATTTTGCAATCTGATTGTGATTGAAAGGTTCGGATTAAGTAAAAGTTTTAGAGTAAAATTGCGATATAGGTTAAGATTAAGTTTGAGTGCAGATGGAAGCTAGATATTCCTGGAGCAGCTGACATTGGGTGAATCAATAACGTGCGTGCGTGGCATATGCAGAGGAACCATTTCAGTTTAAACTATATAAAGTCCTTGTATTGCCATACTACATAACTCCTTGTAGTTTTTACAAGGAACATGGTTATTTCTCTTTGCTGTGCCCTGTCTTTAAACATTCTTCGGATTGGTTTAACTTTTATAGCAGCATAAATCAGCTGGAAATACATTTCTTAACTTCTATTCAAACACGTTTGCTGAATAAAAATTATTTCTCTTTTGATCACCTCAGTGAACCCAGATCATTCTGTCTCCTGCAAAAATGGTGTTCTTATTGAAATGAGTGGGTGTATTGTGGGAACAGAAAATGACAAGCAGCATTGCGGAAGGGAGCATGATCTGGGTACACTCTTATCCTCACGAGATAAAGAAAATTCTCCTGGTGAACTCTTGCAAGTAAAACTTGAAAAATGGTATTCTTCAGGTGATTTATTTACATTGCCTATCCACTTTTAAAGCTATTCCGTAATTGTTTGGCCAGGGTATTTTTTAGTGTGTATTAAGTAATCAATTGTGTCATATGTAGCATGTATAGATTGCATCACGCTGTGGAAGCTGGGTTTAAGAATACATATATTTAAATAAAAATGATGATGATTTTATTGAATGAACCAACAACAGAAAAAAAATACAGGTGTTTCCAGTCACAATCTCTGATTACTTGTAACCCTCTTTTATTAATGGGCTATAGACAGACCTGCTCCCTTCACATTTACCTCAGGTCTCCTACAGCACTCACCACAAGCACCAAGACAAAAACATCTCAAGAAAGACATGCAGTCCTTTTTATACTCAGGAGTCCCAGAATGCATTGCTCTCAAGCTTCTCCCCCAACATGCCTCTATAACTACCTGTCCCTTAGCCAGCACTACCCACCACATGCCAAAGAGTGGCCTAGCAGATCTCAGGCCTGCTTCTGTCTGGAACAGGAGAACAATAAAGATTTTTTTGTTGATACAGCAATGACATACAGCAACTATGTAATTTCTAATCTGACTGGAGCCCATCCCTTTTATATAAAATAAACAGTTTGAAGGAAACAAGGCCAGAGACTAAAAATCATATTTACAAGATGTGAGAGAACCCACCCTCACACAAGCTATTCTCCCGACCAGCCCTGGTTTGATATTGGACTGAGATGATCTCTGCAGGTGGAAATGGAGCATTCATTGAGTTATCCATTATGAATGTGTTGACAGTGAGATCCAGTGTGTAGTTCTCTGGGCATCACTATATAACACACTTTGGTAATTTCAATATTATTATTTATTTATTTCTTTATTTGGCAGACGCCTTTATCCAACTACATATGTTCTCTGGGCTGAATTTACAGCTCCTTCATCCAAAAACTAATATCAGCATCTTGAGATTCAGTATGGAACCAGCTAGTTCCATATTCCTGAACTGTAAGTTTCCACATATTGAATTTCCTGGCTCCGAGATTTCACAGTTACTGAATTTGCAGATCATGTATTGCAAGACCCAATTCACTGTATTAGACTGTCTGTGTAATCATGGCAATGGGTCAGACAAAAGGAACTAGGATTTTTGGGGCCTATAATTGAAATGGAGAAAGATCAGCATTGTACCTCAGAAACATCACTGATCCATTGTTCTTGTGATCTTGTGATTATTTGTTGGTTTAAATCTAGATATGCATGCCTGTGCTGTCTGTCCAGTGGTCTCACTGCAAACAGACACTTTAGTTACAACACAGGACATGACTAGCATATTTGTATATGTAACATTGTATTTGACAAATCTGTATTTCCCAGCGATGTTAATAAGAATAAACTGAAACAATGTTTATATTGGGGGTGCTGAAAGTCATTGAACAAAACTGTAGCCCCAGTATATGATGAAAGCCATGCAGTCAGTTGCTATTATGTTGAAACATGTCAATAAAACAAGGTTGAACATTGTATTTTATTTACAGACATCATTGTAGACAAGGACAGGTCACAGAGCTCCACAGGTTGACCTGCGCTCTGGTGTCATGCTGATTAATTTGTTCAGGAAGGAATGGACATGTAGCGTGTTCAGAATGTCACTGTGTACGTGCCAAGAGCAGGTCTCTTCTGGCTCGTTGTGCTTCGCGGAGGGCAGAAAAAGATGGCTGTAACCCTGTGATTGACACTGGTAAACACACTCAAAGTGCAGTAAAGTTCTACTTTCAACTTCTTTAAAAGTACTGTATACACTTGTGTCTAATGCGTTTCAACTACTAACCAACTCTTGTGAGATTGCAACTGTGCGATTTACAAAACATCCCACCCCTGTTGTGACAGTGGACGCTGATTGGTCTTTTCTTGTTTTGTTCAATGTAAAAAGGCGCAGTGCACTGCACACACACAC
This sequence comes from Acipenser oxyrinchus oxyrinchus, assembly GCA_030684275.1. Lineage (NCBI taxonomy): Eukaryota > Metazoa > Chordata > Actinopteri > Acipenseriformes > Acipenseridae > Acipenser > Acipenser oxyrinchus. The sequence goes on along the minus strand of CM060265.1, from coordinate 12,714,498 downwards.
ATCTCACAATGATGTTCACAAAATCAGAAGTGCAGGTGGTTTGTGCAGGTGGTTTGTAATGGTGCACAATTTAGCACTGCACCACTGACTAACAAATAAAAACTGACAGTATACATGGTTTATAGGCTACTCATGATAATACGAATTAGTCGTATAATGCAAAATGTGTTGCTAGTCCCTTAAAATTCATATTAAGGAGACTTGACTGTCCTCCTGTAAGTATCATAACTTGTCAATGCGGCACTGTAGCAGGGCAGAGGAGACCCCTTCACGAAATTAGTGGGGCAGGGCAAAGCCCTGCTGTTAAATGTATTATTGTGGGGTGTATCATAATTTAAAAAATAAATGTATTTGTTTGGGTTTAAAAACACGATGTATTGGTATGATTTGAATGTACTTTGTTATTGTGTGGAAGCGGGGATGGGGTTAAAGCCCCATCCACTAAACTCGTGTGGAATGTGATCATCTCCAGATTGTATAAAAACCTGCAGCTTTTGCTGATCGGGTGGGTGTTTGAAAGGAGGAACGACAGCAAGGGAGATCGAGGTAAAACGAAAGTAAAAAGTAGTAAGAAAAGAAAACTGGATTATAGGATCAGTGAAGGCGACTGCCCAGCCTGACTGAGGTCTTGTTTTGTTTTATGTGTTTGTGATTTGTTTTGTTGATATATTTCTTTTACTCTGTGAGTGTTGTTTTTGTATACACTTTTTGCTTATTATTGTTGGAGAAACAAGCACTTCAAGAAATGATAAGATTAACTGTTTAGTTTTAGATTGAGTTTATTAAAAACAATTTGGATTTAATACTAAGGGAAGCAGCCAAATGGCAGATGGCATGGAAGTTCTTAGTGGACCCTACATTTTATGACAACTTGAAAGGTGTTTTAAGGGAAATGGCACCTCTGTCTAAACATCCTTTCCCACAGTCTAAACTTGAAAGGAAATAGGCAAAAGGCTTACTCCTTCCTCTCTTTTGAACTATTGTTTTATTGCCTTGTGAGTGAGGCCTCACGTGATCAATAATATTATTGGTTCATAGGAGGATTGTATAACTTGCATCAGTATGTAACAGAGGCAGGACTAGTTAAAATAAGGGTACAGACCTTTCTGAGAAGTGGAGCGATGAGGGGCTGTATGAGGATAGCTGGTGGGACCTGATCTTTAGAGGGGCATGTGTAATGATGACTGCTGCATTTTTGTTAACTTTATTGATGTGTTGTTATTTGAAATGTTTGCTCAAGAGCGATAGATCAGAACTGAAGTATGTGCGACGCCAAGCACTGAATGAGTATATGCCATTGACATCCACACAGAAGGAGCAAAGGAGTAGAAGGAGAGAGATTAAATTGTACATAAAGGTTTATTTTATTAATTTGGTAGCTTGAAACGCAAGAGCAAACAGAAATATCTAGAATACTAGACATGTGCAATGTGAGCATTACAATGGGTTTACAAAGCAAGACTAGTTTAGACTAGAGTAATTTGAAGTTGGGTCTTTGATCCTTTAATTATAATACTGCATGTAAACACTAAATGAATGATTGCAGCTTGCTTGAAACTTTATTCCTTCAATATCACAACTGGAAACTGCTTCTTCATCACCTCCAGTATCTGTCGTAAATCAAAATGCAGGCCTAACTCTATCCGTAACAGTCAGAATGAATGTTTCTCCAACACTGAGTATTCTGAATAATAATGGGATATTATCCTGCATATAGACTCACCTGCATGCAGTACCTTTTTATCAGTTACACTTTGTACATGTGTGGGGTCTCTGTATTAATTGAAGGTCCTTCTATCCCAGAACTGAGTTCGATGGCTCACAGAGCCCAGCCCTTCCTAAGCACAGAGCTGTCTTTAGCTAAACTGGTAAGGGGTTAACCTGAGAAACTACATGTGGGTTTGCCAAGCATTTCCCCGTCACACAATAATATGTCACTCTGAGAGACTGCTTTACCCAGTATGTGATTATCTGAAATTAATTTTCCAACCACAGATCCCAGGACTGTTGTTTTGCAGTATTTGTTGATGCTGTAAATCTATGGGCCTTACAAATTCTATTTGGTCATCAGGGTTAGCTTTTGTTTAAGATTTAATTAGGATTCACAGGCTACAGATAAGAGGCTTTATGGTAAATCAATGTATTGGGCCCCTGAGATTCTCTCAACTCAACCCAGGCTAGGGTTGCCATAACAACGGGATGCTTAGGCCTTCTTACAAGTTACATTGGTTTTAAGTTACAGAGAGGTCTTTTTGCTGTATTAGGAAACAGTTTCCTTTCCCCTTTTATCGTTAGCAATAAAACAGTTATCACACACACAGATTAATAGACCCTGCAAATCAAAAGGCCATTTCTGAATAAAACATTGTTTAAGGGGTAAAAGTCCCTAGAGCAAATGAGGTATTTTTTCCATGCAGTATGTGATGACTGAAACAGAGCACGATACAAAGTGAATCTAAACAACACGAAGAATATAAAGCTGGTGAGGTTTTCAGGCAGGAAATCTATATTATCATTAATAAAGTTCCTAGTACATTGCATTTATTCACTGGTCAAACTATAAGCCAATCACCGGCAAGTTCTCAGCAACCTCAGGTGCTACCCTGTTATAACGAGACCTGTTATAGTGCAGAATCGGTTATAACACGGTAAGGTTGTGGCTTCCATTTCACCCATAATGCAATTTGACTTGCAAACTTTGGGTGAACATTCTAGATGCTTTAAATGACCCTGGTGATGTTATCATGAATTATGATATTTATGAATTATGATTGTAAAATTAGGATAAATTGTAATAAAAACTCAAAATGTTGCAAAACAAGTACGAAACAATACAAGTGTGTATAAACGTCCTTGGGTTCTGTGATATTTATGTACAGTTTACAACATTTATTATAAAAAAATATACAATTTAAATAAGAGTGGTGTAAATTTTAAACTGGTGGACTAGCAGTTTCTATTATACTGTATATATTGTAACGACCCGGGATTTATACTGTTGCAGGACTGGTCTACGGACCCTGTTTGTGTGTGGTTGTGTGTGTTTGTTAGCAGGAAAGTGGTAAGCTTGCCTCAGCTGGGATTGGTGGGTGACGTCCGGGGAGGCGGGGACATGAAAGCATATAGGGGGGGTGCCCACATCAGTCAGTGTTGCCAGATTGGGCAGGTTCACGCCCAATTGGGCTTGTATTTTTTGTTTTGTGTGTGTAAAAATGGCTTTGGGCGGGTGTCTAATTTTTGGGCTAGTTTTGGGCATTTGTGCGGGTATTACATTTGGATATATTTTGAATAGTATTAACGATATTTTAAACCAAAATACAAAGCTATATGATTCACAACCCTTAGTGTTAACATCACTGTTGCTAAACATTGTAACACGCATCAGTATCTGTGGCTATGACGCACAATGCATTGTGGGTAGCGTATTACTTTGGGCTACAAACGTAGCACTTTCTAAAAAGCACAGTCTGGTACTAGGCTTGCAAATGAGAATTTGTTCTCAAGGGTTTTACTTGAGTAAAGAAAAGGAATGACTGATTGATTCGTATTTCAGGTGAATGTTTAGTAATTACCAGGGAACCTAGTTTTCCGCAATTAAAAATAGGCTAAAATTGAGTGCCCCCTGAGTCACATTATAAGATACACAAACAGTACTATTGAATAACAGTTAGTATTTACAGGAAGTGTTTATTGGTACACTTTCAAATTCGATTTGAGTACCATCAATCAATAATATAAACAAACGTACCATTTTACTTTAAACATAACAAATATGTCTGTGTACTAAAAATAAAAAAACAAAAAATAGTATTTATATTAGTTTATCTCGAGTTAGTCTTTGTCACCTGGATGGCTATTGCCAAACTCATTGACCCGATCTTCAGGGGTGATTTTTATCGTTTTTGGCATCTTTAAACAGCTTGTTGAGTAGTAAAAACGCACTGGATACTGAAGTAAACTGCAGCTACGTTTCAACCTTGACCTCTGTACTCGAGAAGCAATTTTATTGAACAAGTATGTTTACTAAATGTAAAGCTTTAAAGCAAAATTGCCTGTGTCGATGATTATATATGATAGGTGTATTGATTATATATGATAGGTGTATTGGTTATATATGATAAGTGTATTGATTATATATGATAAGTGTATTGATTTGGTTATCAAACAACCAAAAAAAAGCCTTGCATGTTTTTTGCAAGTGTAAAACTAAAAATTCTCCGACAGCATAGACAAATTAACCCACACCCTCAAATACCGTTAAGTAAATCAATTAAATATAGAATTAAATCAAACAATATGTGTGCCTCAAAACCTAACCTTAATTGTTCACTTGAACCAACTAAACCTCCATCCAGGTCCAACAGCAGCTATTGTGCTCGTTAAACCTGGTCTAAAATAAACCGGTTAGGACTGGAGTGGCTCAAAACTACTGTAGGGGATTGTCTAACTCAGCGATCAGGAAAGAACATAAATAAAACAAGAATGCAAACTCAATAAGCCTTCCATTACTGCAGGCAAATACAGGCACACAGGCTTGATTTCCATCTTTACTAATTAAGTCCTGATAATATTACTATTCACATCAAGAATCGTTATTATTCACAACTGGGTGGGACTTTAGTTATTTATTATTCACAAAAACGTATGTCTGCAATGGTGACAGCCATGACTGGTACCTCAAATATAAGAGTAAAACTAGGCACAACATGCTCGAGGGATTTAAATCCAGACATGAGTGTGCGAGCTACTTACACACCAACAAGAGCTCAGGTCAATCTATTAGTGTTGTTTCTTTGTGCTTTGAGCTGCTGTCGCTGAGGAACATTACAACTGATAAAGGCCCTCACATTGGAATCAGTCACTCAATTGAGGCATCTACAATGTGTCACCATGTAAGAGAGAAAAATATATCAAAATAAAACAGGATTCATGAGGAGTAAACATGGATTACGTTGCTGAGTCCATATTATGACACCAAAGTAAAATAGACACAGTAATGTGATATTTTAATCATGGCCATATCATATGTGAAGTAATGTAGGCAGTGGGCATTTTAAAAAAAGAGTTAGTCTTTAATGGATTTTTTTTTTTTAAATGAGAACATTTGATGCTAATTTTACCAAATTGAAAGTGCTTAAGAGACCACGAATTATGTAAATCTCTGAAGACTTAACCTCATTGAAGACATGTCTGTGTGGGAATCCAATAACCCTAAATACTGCAATAACATGAAACTCATTGTAGCTCACCAAATAATTCTACGAAGCATACCTGTTTTGCACTTCCATTACCTAAATAAGTCTCAATGTGTAGTTTTTAAAGAAACATGTAGTACAGGAAACATGTTTTTTTTTTCTTCATTTTAACACATAATATATGATACTTCTTTAGGCTAAAGAAAGTTTTCAGTTTTAGATCTTATTCTCAGGATATCTGACACACTTCCTGGGTAATTTCACCTCAGCAGCCTTCTGGGTCACAGCATGTTAGTCAATAGGAGAAGCAATTGATTATTAAAGAAGTGGGGATAAATTCATTCAAATTTAAAAAAAATGTCCAGCAGCCCAAGTGAAGAGGATGACCATGCCCTCAAGCAAGGCTACACATTTTTTTAGAAGCCTAGAGGGGGAGAGTGAATACGACATTAAAAAATTGATCTATAAGCAAAATTAAGTTACATACAAAAAAATTCTGTTTCACTTGCTGAGCAAGCAAGTGAGGGGAGTGGGGGCGGAAAATTTAGAATCAGGAGTATTCCTTCGAACTGTGAGCACAGTTGCTGCCTTTATTATAAATGCTTTCCTGTTTGAAAAAATATACTGGCGGTCCACGTTTGTGTCTTAAACAACAATAACTAAGTCTGCTTTTTTTTTGGATTGGTCCGCCTGCGTACCAGTTATGTGACCCCCTATCTATAAGGCTTTGTCTGACCTGCCTGGCACTTGCAGCATCTGCAACCTCCACCACTGGTCCTTCAAGTTCAGCATCTGCTTCCCTCAAACACTGTAATCTTTCCTCTGTAGGTTCAACATCACATCCATTATGGAGAGCTATATTAGGTAAAACACAAGAAGCCAGGATGATATTGCTAACCTTCTGAGGAGTGTACTGTAGTGTTCCCCCAGAGACATCCAAACATCGGAATCGCATTCTGAGGATTCAAAATGTTTGCTTAATTACACTACGAGCGCATTTAAAGGTACGGTTATACCTCTGTTCAGCAGGGGTTGTGGGGTTGAGCAGCAGTGTCAGTAGCCACCGCTTCAGTGGATACCCGTTGTCCCCTATCAACCAGCCTCTCAGACTGTCATCCCGCTGAAACGCAGCTGCCACCTGCGAATTAGCAAGGATAAACAAGTCATGAGCAGAGCAACGATAGTTTGCATACACATTTGTGATGTAGTTGTTGGCATCACAGATCACACACTACTTGCACGTTGACAGAACAGGTCCCCTTACAATTTATGTAGAGGTGCCTACTCTGTGTTGGTGTGCTCTCCACATGTTTCCTTCCAGGACAGCCTGAAGCAGTTGGCAGATGTCAGTGATTGTTTGTTGTGGCGAAATTGCTGCATACATTGTGTGTCAGACAGGCTCAGAACAGACAGGTGACTTTTAAATATTTGGGGACGTCTCCTCCTCCTCTCTTTTGACTGGCCACGTAGAAATATTTATTATTATTATTATTATTATTATTATTATTATTATTATTATTATTATTATTTATTGTGACTTACAATTGTTACAAAATCAAATTACAAAGTATCACATGAATCCAGTGTGCACTCCATATTTCTTTTATTTCTCTTTTTCTCTCTCTCTCTTTTTTGCCTTCTTCCCGGTAGTTTCATCGGTATTTATAGTGGACCTTGTAATTTGCGCACAGTTTAGATCTGGTTTTAACATGACAATCGAATCACAAACGCTACACTGTTGATGGTTTGCTAAATCGCTACATTATGTAAATGAGGACACTCTCCTCTAAAGTTCAGCCCATGTCCAGCACTAACGCTGACTTGCCAGGTGGTCACTGAAACACAGTTGCTAAACCACATATGTGTTGCAAAGTCTGTTTGCCCACACGTGCACCTGATTCTGTTTTGCGATTGCCTTAGGGGTTTGCGAACGTTGCTAAATAGGGCCCTCTGTGTAAGAAAGTGCTTCCTAGCTTCTGTTCTAAACTTATTTTTACTCAGTTTCCATGTATGCTCTCTTGCTCTTTCTCCCTTCTTGTTTCTCAGCTGAAGAGATCACATTCTTTTAACCTGTCCTCATAGCTCATGTCATTATGTCCTGAGATCAGCCTGCTTGCCCTTTTCTGTACATTCTCAAGTGCAATGATGTATTTTTGTCGTGAGGTGACCAAAACTGCAGACAGTATTCTAGGTGGAGTCTAACTAGGGCATTGTATAATCTTAGCATAATCTCTCTAGACTTGTATTCCACATCTTTTGTACTATAGCTAAACTTTCTATTTGCCTTTTTAATTGCCTCACCACATGGTAAGATACTTTAATGATGACGCCACTATAACCCTGAGATCCTTTTCAAAGTCCCTTATTTCCATCCCATTCATTTTATACTTATAACCTGGATTATTATGCCCAATATACAATACTTTACACATTCAAATTAATTTGCCACAAGTTTGCCCAGTTACAGAGAAGGTCCATATCCTTTTGAATTAGCTGGGCTGCGGATTCAGTGTTCACTACTCCCCCAAGTTTGGTATCATCTGCAAATTTAAGTCGTGTCATTGTCCAAGTCATTTATAGAAATGATTAACAATAATACTTTAACATTAAGTATTGTTTAAGACACTGTTGTAGGCATTTCCTAGCATTCAATTCCTTCTCCTACACTGTCAGTTATGAGAAATAAATAATGTTGTAGGAGGTGCTCAGTGACCTTCCTGCTAACACAAGCTGTCCTGCCCCTCTGCTCCACTAAGTGTCTCCAAAATGAGTAATAACCACAACAGGTCTGTGAGCCACAGCTTCGCAACACCATTTTATTTTCTCTCTCATGTCTGTGTGCAATGCTCAGAACAGAAGATAATAGTCATAAAAATGTACAGACAGTAAGCAGTTCCTTACGATACTGTGATTATAAAGGTTAGTGTCTCCGGCGCTCCAGATAAGCTTTGTACTGGATGTTTTACGCATTGAAAAAATAAGAATTACGTATGATATTTAAGGCTGCCATATGTTTGGGCGGCTCAACTGGGACACAAAGTGAGCTGGTGGGTGGGAATGGGTAACATTGGAATCTCTTTCTACCAAAATGTGTGCAGCAGTACCGGACCCTCGCTGAACCGGACATGTTGGGAGACAGACAGGTTGTCTGAAATAACGAGGTGTCCCTTTAAAAAAAGAAATCGCACACACATACATTTAAAGTGCTCAGTTTATTTTAAATGTGTAAATCATTGCACTGAATTAACGTGAATACCTAGCACACTTTATTTTTACTTTAACAATGCTGCTGCATTGTACACATTACTAAACAATGCAAAAATAGTAAGATTATTTAAAATTGGAACTAAATAATTTTAATGCATTCGCATAATGCTTTTTTTTTACCGCAGCCTACTTAGTACACAATTAAAACAAAATAGATCATGGTGCTGTACTGGCACATTATAATACTATACAATACTAATACACGACTGTGAGAGCAAACACACCGAACAGAATTGGACAACCTGATTTGGCGAAACCGTTCCACCTTCCTGCTGTGGAATGTGTTCCGCTTGTTTGGTGGAACAGCCCGGTCTGCTCGAGGAGCAGTTACACACGGTGAAACATGGTGGAACCCTGCAGACACAGCTATGCTCAAAAGTTTTGCATCGCCTAGAATTTTAGGATTTTTTATTTTTATTTTTATTTTTTTAAATAATTTAGTCGTTGCCAATTTTTTTTATTTTTTAGTATTTTCTCCCTAATTTGAAATGGCCAATTATTTTTAGGCTCAGCTCACCGCTACCACCCCTGCGCTGACTCAGGAGGGCGAAGACGAACACACGCTGTCCTCCAAAGCATCTGCCGTCAGCCGACCGCTTTTTTCACACTGCAGACTCACCATGCAACCACCCAAGAGCTACAGCGTCAGAGGACAACGCAGCTCTCGGGCAGCTTACAGGCAAGCCTGCAGGCGCCTGGCCAGACTACAGGGGTTGCAGGTGCGCGGTGAGCCGATGACACCCTGGCCGACCTAACCCTCCCTCCCCCTGGGCGGCGCTCGGCCAATTGAGTGCCACCCCCTGGACGCTCCCGTCCTCGGTCGACAAAGGAATAGCCTGGACTCGAACTCGGAGCGCCTTTACTGGATGCGCCACTCGGGAGCCCCTAGAATTTTATGATTGAGACATAATACAAAATGAAATTGCCAAAGTCTACTGGAAGTCATGATAGTAGGGGTGCACCGAAAATCGGTAGCCTATCGGCATGACACCGATATACCACAATCGGCTATCGGCAGTTTGTGGTGTTTTAGCCGATAACCTACACTGATATTCATGCTTGAATTTCTTCCAGCACAGAATGTAATGTTTGGTCAGGCGCGCTTACTAATGACACAAGAACACTGAGACAGTACTTTTCCCAGTGCAGTGTGTAACGTGCAATCATCCTGCAGTAAATATGTCTCAAAAGAGCGGTGTTTGGATTTTTATTTTATATCTGAAAACAACAATAGGATAGCGAGTTGTGTGCAGCAGAACAGACTTGATTCTACATTAAATCTAACGATGAACTGTGAATAGAATATTATTCTGATGCGTTAAAAAAAATAAAAAATAAAAAAAGGCTGAATCCTAAATAACATTGATGGTTTAAGTTGTTGTTGTTATTATTATTATTATTATTATTATTATTATTATTATTATTATTATTATTATTATTATTATACTATGTACTTCAAAATTACCTTGTGTAATTGTGTTTATCTTGCTTAATCTACATTGCTTATGGATGTATTCTGTGGCATTTTGAAGCAGGAATTGATTAGTGTGCTGTTTTTTGTAATTAATGTTTTTGTAAGTGATGAATCAAGTTTGACTGAATTTTGCAACCAGATATTTTTATGACATCTTTTTTTTTGATTACGTGACCAATTTAAGTTGTGCTGTATTTTAAGCAGTGTATGTAGTTGACATTGTTGTAGTTATTATTATTATTATTTATTTCCTAGCAGACGCCCTTATCCAGGGAGACTTACAATTGTTACAAGATATCACATTATTTTTACATACAATTACCCACTTATACAGTTGGTTTTTTACTGGAGCAATCTAGGTAAAGTACCTTGGCTCAAGGTTACAGCAGCAGTGTCCCCACCTGCGATTGAACCAACGACCCTCCGGTCAAGAGTCCAGAGCTCTAACCACTACTCCACGTAGTTGACATTGTGTAGGCTACATTCCGTTTCTACTGTACAGTATAGGTAGAAGTTATAATACACAATGTTTGACAGTTACCTACACTATCGGTATCGGACGATATGGGCAGATAAGCATCGGCTATCAGTATTGGACAAGAAAATCTTTATCGGTGCACCCCTACATGATAGTAGTACAGTATTTCATGTTAGATTTTGAAATGTCACATTTTTCAATTGTTGTCAGTTTTTCATTAAGTACATGGAAAACTACACACGGTATGTACTTCAATATGTTAACACAATGTTATTCAGCTGGTTTCATTGGACTTGATGACTTCTGTATACAGGGTGATGATGCAAAACATTTGGCCATAGCTGTTCTGCTGATTTTCTAATATTAGTGGTTGCAATGGGCAACTGACAAACTATAATAAACATAGCCTCCATTTACAATGGTCTGTACTGTTTACTTTAGATTACATTCGTTTAGAATATATATCACCCATAATAATATTATCAATGTTATAGTTTATTACATGAGATATAAATACTGCTTGGAACTTTCTAACTGAAAAAAAACAAATCATCACAAAGCACAAACAGCATCCCCAAATCGTTCTCAGCCATTATGCTAGAATAGAAAAAAATAGAACAAACCGATTTCACGAAAAGATTAAAACCTGTTCATGTTCCTGTTCCACATCGAACAAGCTGAACGCGTTCGAGTCTGTTCACCTCACGAAATTCCACCTTTAGCCCCCTGAACCTAACCTACCAGGTGCTTTATACTGCTATAGCAAGGCGATCAGTAGGGAATACAATACTATTATTTCTTTTTTTGCATTACTGCACTATTGGCACAGTATTTTAAAAAACATTTTGGACATTTTTAGAGAGCGTGTCTGTCGAGTTGGAAAGGGAGAGCACAAGAGTTGAGAAAGGAAGATTTACAGAAAACAAAGAAACTGTAACAGCCTAGTATAGTGGGAGGAGACTCTGAATGCAGTAGATAACTACAGTGAGAGTAGCAGCTTCCTGGACTATAATATTATTAATAGTATTAAGGCAGAATTAAATGGCTGCGAAAAAGACATTGTTGGATTTTTCCAGGTGTAAAATAAGGAAAGCCCAGTGTCTACATGCTGAATGATTGTAAATTAAGTTGTAGTTCAGAGTAACATTACAGTTAAAAGGCTAGTTACTGAATACCCCATGTTAGCATTAAAATATTTACATTGTTTATTGAAAGCACACATAACTTCAAGGTAATGATGCGTTTTACTCACCCAAAATACATTACTCCCATAGTGTCTAAATTGGAGAGTAAATTACTCAATGACCCAACTCTTATCTGCAGCGCTGTCTAATAACTAACCTAGTAAGGAACATACAGCAAAGCCATGCTGTTCCAATTAGGCCAGACCTGCCTTTTGGTGCAGAGCTCAGAGCATTCATAACATACTAAAGCTCCCTGTTCCTATGACACGAGATGCGACTCTACGTACATAGAGCTTGATGGAAAGGATGCTTTTTTATATACAGAAGCAAGCTCAGCGCTAATGCTCATTTAATTAACTACAATAGAATGCAACTTTTTTAAGTCGTTGTGCAATTCATAAAGACCCAATATTAAAAGCATATTGATATTTCATAAACTTCAGCTGTCTTTGGCCTGGGGCACTTAACTGTTAAGCAGAAATGACCGCATGCAGTGGATACTAATGCTAAATATTTTTTTTAGCATGCGCTGTTTTGACTTAATAATGCAGGCCCATAAGACGCACCATCATTTCAGAAAAATGCTCAGTCCATTTTCATACGCATATGATGAAAAATGTTTTAATTTCTATGCTATATAAGATTGATGTATCATGAGCTACATATTTATTAAATTCTTATATTGAAACTCACAGTCCTTACATAATGCAGTGTCACATGGCCAAAATTTGTTTTTGCTATTGCCCGCAAACTGGTCAATAGTCAAAGAACAATTGTCCTCTGACATCACTCAATAATCAGTGGTCAAAAGACTATTGCCCTCTGACATTGCAGGTTAAATAAAACAGATACTAAGGGCAGATTCCACCTCAAAGTTCCCCCCCACCAGTGAGCAATAAACCTGACGGCTTCTACACCGGGGCAGTGTTCTGTTACAAGTTTCAACTCCAGTCAATACTTGTATAATATAATATATAATAAACAGAACTGGATCATTAGGCTGCAAATGTATGGCATCAATGAAAATTCTATTCTGCAAACAGTATGCCGTTTGAATTGTGTCCTTTGCACAAATAGCTTCATATCATTTTAAAAGTACACCAAGACAAGATCAGTTGAACTGTTTTATTAAAATAACACAAAACAGTCCAAATTGAATGAGGTAAGAAAACAGATGTATATTAAAAACACTAGGGCGCAAGAGGAGGGGAAGAGGACTCTGAGACAAGGAGCTACCACACAGTGGTGGTGGGGAGGCGTGGGTGCTTGTAATCACCAGCAGCTTGCAGATAAGATAGAGAAGGAGTTTGTGCCAATGTAACACTTGAACCAAGAGTATGTGATTTATCAACAGGGAAAGTTGATTATGTTAGGCAATGGACACTGCAAGAGACACTCAGATTCTTTATTTTTTTAGTGATCTGCAATCTGTATTTTGAACATCTAGACCCACACACTGCTAACACAGCTTGTGGAATGTAATTCACACTATATAGGGGTAATCAGAGGAGGTGTAAATACAAATTCCACGTACTAACAGATTTGGAAACAATGAGTTATATTGACATTAATTGTGCGAATGATGAATCGGGGTCAATTTGTGTGAGAGTCAATGAAAAAAATCAAGACCTTTTGAAGCGCAAAGGCATGCTTCCAGATAGGAATGAAATAATTTTAACATAAACAGCAAGTAGCCAAACCGAGAAAGAAATTAAGTGCTCAGTACAATAACCTTTCCTCACCTACCTTGTTTCTTAGAAGTTTATCATTCCAGTTGCTTTACTCCTTTCCTTTGCACTGACTGAGTATTAGGACAAAAAAGAAACGTCCTAATACAATTTGAGAAATGTCATCTTTGTCAATTTCCTTTGTGATGTAACACAAAAGACATTAACAGATTTTTGTAGAGTAAAAATTCAAAAAATAATAAAATAATTATTGGCCACAAAAACGTCGTTTTATCGTAAAATGAAAGATCAGGTGCAACTTATGAAGACAAGTGCTGGTAATTGGTCGTGCCTCAGGGCTAACACATATACCACTACACTGGTCTTTCAAAACCAATTTTGTACAGTTTGAGGCCTGATTCTTACATCAAAAGAAATACTTGGTTTCATCATGAAACTAAATTCCATAAATCTATGCCACACGAATGAGGGAATGTTTGTGTGTATTTAATCAAAGGTAAAGATGCTGAACAAGGTTTTGAACGACTGGAGAAGATCTATGTTTTGTTTTTTGTTTTGTTTTTCAAATCAGCATGTTTATAAACTGCAACTGGAATATAAACAAAATAAACAAGCCAAAGACGTCAATACAGTCACATTTTACGAAAGAGTGTCACTTTCTTATCTAAAAGTTCTGAAGGTGTACACATGTTTGGCATTATTTTACCTCCAGCTGCTCTGAATACAGCTCACAGAGTCACATGTTAATGTCAGTTTATTTTATTCATACAGGACAGCAGTTTTAAGCAGTTCCCCTTGTTGGATTGCAGTGGGAAGATACTATAGAGAGCACACTCCTTTCAGTTGACATGCTCATTTCCAGAGAGGCTCTGTCCCTATGCTGGGGAAAAGAGATACATAAATTACACAAGCAGGCCTTGGCAGCTTGGGTCTTCATTTCCATAGAGGCTCTGCTGGGGAAATTATTTGGGGTAAATATTGTCATATGAATCATTACATTACTGTATGTTAAATTTGAGTGAATCTGGCTCTAGGAACTCTGTTTTGTCACCACACTGATACGGTGCTGCTACACCTGCAGAAGGGTACTTCTGAATCATACAGTGGAACCTGGGACATTGTTTCAAGCATCTCAGAAATGCTTCATATAATGAGAGTAATTGAAGGTTATCCTGAGCCGAAGGCAAGAGGGCCCTTCATCAGAGGGCACTATCGCTATTAAAAAATGATTTTCCTCATTATTTTATTTAAAAAACATTTGAAAACCTAGATGCAGATGATATACTGTTAATAGTCTCGGACCCTCAAATTTCAATACCAACACCCAACACTTCTAGACGTGGTGGAGACTTTCTGCTTTATCGGACTACAAGGTAAATTGGTCCAAGTCTGAGGTGATGCCACTGTCAAAAAACTGCCCCTCTCAAGAATACAAAAAATAGAAATTCAGAAAGGTACATAAAAACTTAAATCACCTGGAGAGACAACTGAATCCCAGACTGGACCAAATGATGGAAGATAATATATCACAACCGATAGCTACTAGACCAACTTTAAAAACTGGGATAAACTTCAAATTCCGCTGTGGGGGAGGGTCCTGATTATAAGAATGGTAAAACTTCACAGGTTAACTCTGTAACCACTATGCTACATCTCAAAATGCCAGTTAGGTCCTTTAAAACAATGGATGGAATGAGTGCACACTTTCTCTGGAATTGAAAAAAGCTTGCTTAAAATTGACTATACTAGGTGACGAGAGGTGGAGTGAAGCCTCCCAATCTAAAAGTATATAAGCTGGCATTTTTGGCTACCCACATCCCATCCCTATTTAAAGGTGATAACAAAAAGCCAGTATGGGTTGACACTGAAGCCCATATAAACTCGCCTTTTGACCCAGGTGTCAAATCTTGCAAGAAAAAGCAAAAAACTCTAATGATCCTCTCCAGGGAAATATGAGGTCTGCTACATAGGAGAGAGAATGCAACAATATGGAATAACCACAAAATTAAAATGGGTGGAAAAGCTATTTTTTGGAAAGACCTGGGAGCACTCTTCCACAAAAACACATTGAAACCCTTTGAACACTTTAAAAAAATACAAACTGCAGAACCAGGATTTTGGAAATACTTGCAAATTAGAAATTGTGTTCTTGAAAGAGGAAGTAAAGATAATAGACCATCATATCAATCAGAAATTGGTGATAAACTGGAAGCCCATGGCTCAAAGCCACACCTCGCCTCATTCATGTATAGTTTTCCAATAAAAGTCTAACCTGGCATGTGACCTAGGGAATCGTGCAAGTAGCTCTAGTGTAACTGTGAATTGAGTTGTCAGTTTAAAGAGGACATGCTCTCACTGCAGTTTGGAGAAGCGTGTGTGTCTGCAATTCTCACTCAGTTTAAAGAGGACCTGCTCTCACTGCAGTTTGGAGAAGCGTGTGTGTCTGCAATGCTCGCTCAGTTTCGCTCTGACTGCACTGTGTTTATTCTGCTGGGGTTCACCTGCAGACCTGCTCTTGCTGGATTCCACCTGTTGACCTCCTCTTACTCTGTGGATTACACATTCAGTTTCAAGTCTGATGTTGCATGCAGGTGATGGGACAAGCTAACGTTTATTTATGGAGAAGGTATGAACTATCATTTGCAAAGCTGTTTTATTACTTTAATTTCACTCTGTGCTACAAACAAGAAACTATTTATATCGACTGTCGATTGCTTAAGGGATGCATGTTACCAAAGATTCCATTTACTAAGAGTGATTAGTACTTGCACATGCAACATCAGCATTTTAAACAGGGTCTCACTTGTTGCTTTACTACACGTGTCACTTTAACTAGAACACCACACATGAATTAAGGTTAGAACTGTGGAAACCCTGCTGTTTCCAGGATAAAAGCAAATATGTGGGAAACCAATGCCATTCCAGTAAAATTGGCTGTCAATGTATACCTTTACTAATTTCATCCGTATGACAGTAAGCACACAGCACAGAAAGGCCACCCCAGAGGAAACAGTGTGTGACCTTTACATGGTCTAACCTTCTTTTCTGGTTTTGACTTCTCTGTAATTCGAAGCCTCATCCGAAGCCTCAGCAGCTCTAACACCAGAGTAATCAGAGCAGCGTGGAGCCCTCCAGCTCTGCAGAATCCATCTCAAATCTCCATTAAATTGAGCGCTCCCTGGGAACAGGGACAGATGTGAAGACCACTTCCGGCCCAAGCTGTTATTGGCAGGAAGACAGACTCAGAAACAAGGAAGCTTCAGTTTAAGCACTAGAGTGCACATTTAATAAACAAATATACAGGAACAAAATAAACAGGGCACGAGGGCCAAAATAAAAGGTTCAAATAAAAAAGTGAAACCTTCACGGAGGCGTGGCTGTTTCTTATTATGTTCGCTCACGAACGGCCATCAAGCATTTTGTCTCGCTCAACCCGGGTCAAAGCGTGTCAACCCACATCCTGAGGTGGATCGCTGGGACCCGGGTTAACCTGGGTACGAACCAAGTATGTGGTTTGACACTACGCGGGATTGTGACCCGGGCAGGAGTGCCAGTATGAAAGGGGCTTAGGATATGCCTTTCCAAATCTTCAAGTTGAACACCTTTTCAGTGTCCATGAAGGGAGCCCTGGTGATTTTACAGTGTTTCTCAATGCAGCAAATGGCAGACCTCAACATGCCTGATATTGGTCAAAATAAAGATTGTAGCAGCGTGCAATCTACAAAGAGTAAATCACATGAAGTCCTTGTCTGATCTTGTTGGGTAATCTTGTAAGCGCAAGTAATCCAGTTATACAGTGGGTTATAGGAGATGTACCTTGGTTACAGTAAAGATTTTTTTCTTTGTCTCTTTTAAATGTATAAAACCAATTTTAGACATTTTTATTTTCATTCAGAAACAAACTCAGTCATAGCCTTGCTGTACGATGTGAAATACAACTTGAAATCTAATAGTGGGGTGTTTGAATTACCAAAGCAACAAGATGAACCAATTCCATTTTCAGTTATTTACAAATAGGAATGCATTTTAAACCCTTAATGGTTTCCTAGAGATGGAATCTACGGAAGTTTGACATATTGTAATACAGAATAGTGGTTTATTAAAAATATGTATTTAATACAGCCAGCATATACTGTACAGTATAGTATAAAATATGCATGAACCTGATTTTGTTTCTTAACAGCCAGTCCTGGCCTCAACACCCTCTTCATACAGTATGTACCAGATTCAGTCCTGGCCCTCTCTCAAGCAGAGACTGCTAGCCTATGTGATGTAGACTAAAGTCTACAAGATTGACACAACTTGTGACATGAATGAATTAACCTGCTGCACCCTCTAGCCCAGATAAATATTTTACTTTTGTATCCTATGTAAATCAATAACTTATTTTAATCAATGGAGGCTTGACTTTTTTCCAGCAGTCCAATATAATCTCTATGAACGTTAAGGGACTTTTTACTCCCCAATAATCCCCTTAAACCACAAGTAAGACATGAAATTAATTCAAAGCACTTAATAAACCTCTGAACCAACAGTTAAGGGTGGAATTAAGGGGTAACCACCAGTAAAACGTGCACGAAAATAAGTTAAATAAGTATTATGGTCAATTGAGAAGTTAAAAATAAAAAGGTGGTCATTTTAAGATGAACATATTTGATTTGAAAGGAGTTCTACAACCAATTCCAAGATGACAAGTCAGCTTACTGTACAGCCCAGGCCTTCCCTCTTCCCCCTTCCCGTGACTCTACTCATAAACTGATGTGCTGGCCTCCCCAGTCACACAGGCACTTATAGTGTTTCCACAAATGGTCTGAAACAACTGTCGCATGACAGAAGTTCAAATTTAATGCACATTTAAATTTGAGCCAGTGACACCCTTATCAACTTTATAGCAGGAATTAATATCCGGCTAATGTCTCTTTGCTATGAGGCCATAGACCCAGAGTTCAGCCGAATTCTCCAGATAAAACTGTGTATTTAATTAGCACAACTGTCAAGTCTATAGAGAATCACAGATATAGTTGAAGACAGCCGTCCACAGGGAAGAACATTAACAGATTTCATATTATTTACTGGCAAAAAGGCACGTAGGACATAATGTGCTGTCGTGTTCAGTTCTGTACTCTTGTACTTGAAAATACAGCAAGATCCCCCAAGGGTACCCAGAACGAAACAGATATCAGCAGCAGCAGCAGCTTCACTGGATTCATGCACACCCCAGCCCCCAAATCTGAGACCCATTTGAGCCCTGACCTCTCCCTGAATACTACAGATAGACAGGTGCATAGTGCACTGCTGGTGATAAAGATGCTAACAGGGACAAGCTGAGCTTTGACACTCGTTCAGCTCTAATATGGGTTAAAATGACACATAGAATACAACTTGGTGTTTAACCACTGCATTTCTTAGCTTCAGTTAAGTGAGTGTATTTCTGCGGATGACATATTTTGCAGTGTGCTTGCTATCGTAGAATTGTGTACTTTGTTGTTGCTCACAGCTTTAATGAGCTGTCAACAAAAATGCTATCTATCAAGCTATCTATCTTGAGCTGTATGGAAATATAGTTGTGACTTTCCCTTGAAGAGAAACCCTGATTTTTTTTTTTTTTACAGAAAATAGGAAAATAAAATGGAAAGTAGTACAGCCATATCTATACCTACCTATCTATCTATCTATCTATCTATCTATCTATCTATCTATCTATCTATCTATCTATCAGCCTTAATAACGAGGTTCTATCTTGAACTAAATGTTTTTTTTATAAAATATCTATTTGTCTCTGTCTATCTAACGATATTGTTTGATCATCTATTGTAACCCTTTTTGCTCTCATTTCTACGAAGATTTTTAACTTATGAGAATTCTATGATTTTTGTATAAAATGTATTTTTTCTGTCAACTGTATTTATAAATGTTTTGTTACAAAGAAGGTATTTTGCAAAATACTACAAAATATCAATCTGTCTATGTATACTAGTAAACCCATTCGATAGCTACTGTATAGGCATGTAAATATGTGCTTCATCAAAGGTTTACAGCGATGGCCAAAAGTTTTGCATCACCCTATAGAACTAAGTCATTTTGCTTCATAAAGTGGAATAGCAACTGCTGAATAATGTTAGGTTAACATATTGAATTACATACCGCTCTGGAGTATTCCATGCACTTAACGAAAAACAAACACAATTCAATCTAACATGAAATACTGTACTACTAGTATGGCTTCTGGTATTGCATTTTAATTATGTTTCAATCCCACAATTGTAGGTGATGCAAAACTTTTGGCCATAGCTGTGAATCACCTAGATACTGTACCACATGCACACACATACCGCATATAGTTAGAGTGATGGTTGAGTAATTTAATTGGTTCGATTAGTTAGGTAACAAAGTTACCTATAGCCCAAAAGAACAATAACTTAAATACTAATACATTTTTAGAAAAGCGTTCAGAAGAATCATAAATATCCCAGAAAACGGTGTTTAAATCTAAATACCTCCCCCCAAAACACTTGCAATGTAAATATTTGGAGGCGAGTCGAGGTTCCCCTACCTCTCGGAGTTCCCTGGCCACCTCCTTCAGCTCCCTGAGGATCCCCTCCAGCTGGTCGATCACCATTTTCATGCGGCTGCGGATTCTCTCTCTCTGGCCGGGGGTCTCAGTGCTGTCCCGGGCCGGTGCTCTGCTGAGGGACATCCTTCACAAGGCAGCGGGGGCGCTGGGGGGAGCCGAGGGGTCCATTTCTCTCGCCGTGAGCCTCGCTGATCCGAACGGGAGCCCCGGCAGCACAGCGAGATCTCAACATTTTAAGAGCTCTTGCAGCAAAGCTTACAAATCCATGCCATCAGCCCCAACCCCATGCTTTCACACTGGACGCCGATTAAGAAGAATTCAAGTAAAAAAAAAAAAAAATCAAGCAAGTAATCCGCCTTGAATAGAATGTGTGGATATAAATATTTATAAATCCCCACTGTAAATGTTTGCCATTTTATTTTTACATAACCCTGGTATCAGTGCTTATAGTTATCCAGAGTAGACAGTGGCTGGACCAAGAGCATTTTTAACTGTGTCCCTCTGGTTTCCTGGTCGATCGCACCAATCCTACTGCCCGGGAGGCTGCCTACATAATTACCTGCAAATGAAAAATTCCCGAAAAGGACCAGGTATCCCTTCAGATTTCTACTGGCACAGTTAGATGCTAAGGATGGTTTACTCCAAATGTCCTCGTGCTCCCTATAGAACAGACTACGGTTTGTTTTGTTTATTTATTTTTTTAATATTGAAAATAGAAAGCCGAGATGTTTAGCCATTACATGATGACTGGAACTCGTTCGCAACTTCTTATGGCAGTTCGGTAATTTGCCCTGTATTTTCATGAAGTGAAGCAAACAAATCTGCATCTTTTCTTTTATCACAGACTTCTTTATTCCACATAAAAGGGTATTTTATGCATTATAAAGCAATATCAATCAAAATCCTGATATGCTGCTACAAAAAAAGAAAGAAAGCAGGAAAGGCGGAGACTGCCGTCAGAAATACTCTTTTTCAGTGTATCTTCATATTAGCTCCGAACTGCTTTCAATTTCCCTCAGATGCCAGTGACTTAGGAATTGAATGAACTGAACGAATACAAAATAAAAAGAGACAGAATCCTTCCTCAGTTGCTAAGGAAATCCAGTCTTTGCTGCTCGTTTCTTCCAGACAAGTATTGACGACTCCTGAAACAAATCCTGTCTGGAACGGAGGAGGAAAATCCCATATCCACTGTGATTTGAGGGGAAACATCCATTCATATAAATTCCGTGGTGGTAGTTTAGCAGAATCATTTAGTTATTTTACTTGGAAATGCAGTTGATGTTTTTTGGTGTGGGATCTTGCATCTGAAAAAAATACAGAAAAAATATACAATATACAACATAAAATAGATTATTTGCAAATATGCTGCTTTTAAAACCCTTTATTCTCAAACCACCTTATCCTCAGTATAGATACCGTCTCTCCTATATTGTCAGCTGTACCCAATTCTTCTGCTCCTATCTCCACAACCTATTGCTAGTGAATAACCGCGAACTGCACTAAAAACTGCATAACATTAGACACCCTGTGGCTTCTATTGCAGTCTCTCTCTCTCTCTCTCTCTCTCTCTCTCTCTCTCTCTCTCTCTCTCTCTCTCTCTCTCTCTCTTTTCTTAGGCAGGTAGATGCAGAATTTATTTTGGAGGCAGAAGAGACGTAACCCGATAGCATTTAAGAAAATCAAACACATTAGAAGAGCTTGCCTTTGTAAAGCATCCAGTCGTCTCTAAAGTGAGCCCCGGTTTGCAAATGCATTGACACCTTTGATATGAATGGGATTGGGAATGCATCAGGCAGGCAGGCAGCGTCAGGCTTGTCATGTGCTGTGTCTCCCTCTCCTCCCTTGCAGCCTGAAGCATCCTTACTGATTGCCTGCTTGGAGAGGCTGTTGCTCAAGCGAAGGGGTTTAGCTTCTGCTTGGTGCTGTGCTGCTGTTGCTAGGAGGTGGGGCTTGCTCCCTTAAAACACAGCAGTCTTTGTTGCCAGTAGATGTATGGAAAAGTTCAGTCACCCTTCTAATGCTGCAAATATGAACCAGAAAAGTCTCCTTCTGAGGACTTTATCAAGTATTGTGATATCATGTTATGGCAGGGCTGATGCCTGGTCCTGTAAATAGTATGCTTTGATTTGGGTTTTAAAATAAAATATAGTTTTGTTTGGTTTAAAAATAAAAAATACAATAGGAGGCTGTGTGGTCCAGTGGTTAAAGAAAAGGGGCTTGTAACCAGGAGGTCCCCAGTTCAAATCCCACCTCAGCCACTGACTCATTGTGTGACCCTGAGCAAGTCACTTAACCTCCTTGTGCTCCGCCTTTTGAGTGAGACGTTGTTGTAAGTGACTCTGCAGCTGATGCACAGTTCGCACACCCTAGTCTGTAAGTTGCCTTGGATAAAGGCACCTGCTAAATAAACAAATAATAATACCATTGCTGGTACCCTAGTGGCGGTCACCAAAAACAGCAACTGCCTGTGTGATCTTTAATAAAATCTGGAGGCCTGCATGTCGGATACGCACACAGTAAGAGAACACCCCTGTTACACATGGATGTATATATTTATATTATTATTGTAGTGAATCATTCTTATTGGCAGTCATATCATAGATAATGTAATGCTCATAAGCTAACAAGGAGAAGCACCACTGCTGCTGAGATTCTTTGTTCCCCTCCCTTCCTCAACACAACCTACTTGACTTGACTTGTCTGTAAAGCAGCGAGCAAATGATTAACTAGAGAGAAAGTTGCAATTCATGGGAGTTAAAACATGAATTAAGCTGATTGTTTTGCATAATAATTAATGCTTTTTGTTATGCCCAGTCCTAAATTCCATTCTTATTACTTAAAATGTGTCAGTCAGTGGTGTTAAAGATTTATACAGTATATATAATTAAGTTTTATGTAAATGTATCACATTTAATTTAAATATACAGGGAGAACTGTATAAGCATTTTGGCATGAACTCAAAAATTGAAATTGAATGCCAAGCTAATGGCAACTGCTATTTCCTTAAACAGTATGCATTTCTTATGGAATAATCGAATAGTAATTTAATAACTGATTGGCCAGTAGTACTGGAAGCACAATGCGCTGTGTTTACACTGAACCAAGTTTTATCTATTGGGTCTAATTACATTGTAAGGCAAGGTCAGCCAGGGCTGGAGCTATAACATCATGGCTATAATTCCATGTTTAGCAGTATAACTGCAGGCTGAGGCAGTTTTGTGCAGTGAGTTTTTGCTGCATTATAAATGAATGTCTATCTGTGTACTGATTGGCTGAAATGACATTAACTGTTATATAATAGCAGTGTATTTCATGTTTTCCATTAACATAGCAAGATGTTGCCTTTACAATCTCGTATCTCTTATTGCAATTCTTCAGTTGTGCAAAGGGGAGAGTAAGATGGACTACATGCATGTACTAAGCATTGTTAAACAGTTCTAGAAAAACAATAAAGCAAGACAATGGATTTAGAACTCCTTTAACAAAGGGCAGAAACAAAACCAGCATAAAGGTCAGAGTGGTGCTTGCTTTAAGGATAACGATTCTTACTGAATTATTAAAAATAAGAACAAGCCTCGACAAAGTTCTAGCAGATGCACTCCTGTAAGCGATGCCTGCATAATTAATGAAAGGTAATCGGCTCATCTGCACAGCTGTGTTGTTTCAGCGTGCATGTAATGGTGCGAGGGCTTTTATACTGACCCCACTTTATTAACAGTTTATAGAAGCTTAATATATGTTTGGTTATTCCATTTGTGAAATTGTTTAAATGACTTTCTCAATGAGAAACCTCTTAAATATATAATGCTACCCCTTTACCTGTATGACATACAGTAATGCACTGTTCTGTAAATGGCAGAGAATGCTTTACTTCCTTTTCTAGACTGACATGTGATTGGACCTACTTGCAGAGGGAGGGGAGTGCAATCATTGGAACAGCATGCTGATTGAGAATGGTGTTTAATCAAACCATGTTCTGAACACCACTTACCTGGCTCTGAGTCACTCCAGTTATCTGGTGTAAAAAGGATGTGACAATATTTTCTGTAATAGTGACCCATAAGATAGTGTAGTTGTGGGCATTATTTTGTCCCTAGTTAATTTAATCAATACATATCCACTACTTTTCTTTATACAGTACATACTAAAACAATAAGTCACATTGGATGCATCAAGGGTATTGCATTTTATATGGGGGAGAATATATTAACCAATAGATTTGAATATATTTTGGAATATATTGATATCTAATTTGCAGTATATGGATTTACTATTAATTGTACAATAAATCTGTTCTAATAGGATCATGTGAGGAGATGAATGCCATAGTTTGAGGTAATGAAATGAAATACTGTTTTTAGAATATTTAGTTATCCTAAACCACCTGAATCGAATACCATTATTCTAAATTGTCTAATACAATAAAACCCTATAACATACATATATATATATATATATATATATATATATATATATATATATATATATATATATATATATATATACACTACCGTTCAAAAGTTTGGGGTCACTTAGAAATTTCCTTGTTTTCCATGAAAACATACATGAAATGAGTTTGAATAGGAAATATAGCAAAATGAATAGGAAATATAATCATTGACAAGGTTAGAAATAATGATTTTTAATTGAAATAATAATTGTGTCCTTCAAACTTTGCTTTCGTCAAAGAATCCTCCATTTGCAGCAATTACAGCCTTGCAGACCTTTGGCATTCTAGTTGTCAATTTGTTGAGGTAATCTGAAAAGATTTCACCCCATGCTTCCTGAAGCACCTCCCACAAGTTGGACTGGCTTGATGGGCACTTCTTACGTACCATACGGTCAAGCTGCTCCCACAACAGCTCAATAGGGTTGAGATCCGGTGACTTGTCTGGCCACTCCATTATAGACAGAATACCAGCTGACTGCTTCTTCCCTAAATAGTTCTTGCATAGTTTGGAGCTGTGCTTTGGGTCATTGTCCTGTTGTAGGAGGAAATTGGCTCCAATCAAGCGCCGTCCACAGGGTATGGCATGGCGTTGGAAAATGGAGTGATAGCCTTCCTTCTTCAAGATCCCTTTTACCCTCTACAAATCTCCCACTTTACCACCACCAAAGCACCCCCAGACCATCACATTGCCTCCACCATGCTTGACAGATGGCGTCAAGCACTCCTCCAGCATCTTTTCATTTGGTCTGCGTCTCACGAATGTTCTTCTTTGTGATCCGAACACCTCAAACTTAGATTCGTCTGTCCATAACACTTTTTCCAATCTTCCTCTGTCCAGTGTCTGTGTTCTTTTGCCCATCTTAATCTTTTTCTTTTTATTGGCCAGTCTAAGATATGGCTTTTTCTTTGCAACTCTGCCTAGAAGGCCAGCATCCCGAGTCGCCTCTTCACTGTTGACGTTGAGACTGGTGTTTTATGGGTACTATTTAATGAAGCTGCCAGTTGAGGACCTGTGAGGCGTCTGTTTCTCAAACTAGACACTCTAATGTATTTGTCCTCTTGCTCAGTTGTGCACGGGGCCTCCCACTCCTCTTTCTATTCTGGTTAGAGCCAGTTTGCGCTGTTCTGTGAAGGGAGTAGTATACAGCGTTGTCACGAGATCTTCAGTTTCTTGGCAATTTCTGCATGGAATAGCCTTCATTTCTCAGAACAAGAATAGACTGACGAGTTTCAGAAGAAAGTTCTTTGTTTCTGGCCATTTTGAGCCTGTAATCGAACCCACAATTGCTGATGCTGCAGATACTCAACTAGTCTAAAGAAGGCCAGTTTTATTGCTTCTTTAATCAGCACAACATTTTTCAGCTGTGCTAACATAATTACAAAAGGGTTTTCTAATGATCAATTAGCCTTTTAAAATGCTAAACTTGGATTAGCAAACACAACGTGCCATTGGAACACAGGACTGATGGTTGCTGATAATGGGCCTCTGTACGCCTATGTAGATATTCCATTACAAATCAGCCGTTTCCAGCTACAATAGTCATTTACACACTGGCTACACTGTATTTCTGATCAATTTGATGTTATTTTAATGGACAAAAATTTTTCTTTTCTTTCGAAAACAAGGAAATTTCTAAGTGACCCCAAACTTTTGAACGGTAGTGTATAAATATATATATATATATATATATATATATATATATATATATATATATATATATATATATATATATATGGTCTGTATTGATTGTAGTATGGAGAGTTTGGATACTTACATTTACCATAACCCAGTTATTTTCTGCTGAAATTCCCATAAATTACCCATGAGGGTAAAAAAAAAAAACTGGCTAACCACACACTGCACTGCATTATTTACATGCATATTTCAGTGTGTTTCTAAATGCTTTTTCATCAGGTTCCACAAGGGGGCACTGTGGCATAGTTTAATCAAGAAGCTACCTGGCTCATCTGGTCTTGATGAGGCGGAACAGGAAACGTCAACATGTGAAATCCTGGCCTGCTTATTAAAGGACAGAACATGCCTTTGCACAGTAATAAACAGGGCCATGCTAGGAACAAGCAAGAGACACACTGTAAGTGTAAAGCAACATATCTGATAAGAGGCTGGACACGAACCTGAGTCCACACTTCCAAAACAAGAGTCTTAACCACTGTACAGAAGAGTATATCTAAGCCAAATAATGATTTCAGCAGCCCCAAGAATGAGTTTGAAACCAAACACGGATAACGGTACTGCATTCCCCTGAAATGCTGACACAAATAATACTTCATTCACACATAGATAACAGTCACAGATGGAAATGAAGTGGAGACAGACTTGGGGCACAGGATAGGATGCACTTGATGAGGATATGGAATGGGTTACCAATGTTTCCCTAGTCATGTTGTTGAGGCTTAATCATTCACATCAATTAGCTACTTGGAACCAGACAAGCATTGATAGGCCGAATCGTCTCTTGTTCATACATGTTCTTAATGTTTTCAACTACTTACTGTACTAATTTTAAAGTAGAAATTGTAATAAAGCCATATATATATATATATATATATATATATATATATATATATATATATATATATATATATAGTATATATATATACAGTATATATATATTTTTTTAAATGTAAAATAAATAAGGTTCGCTGGTCTCCACCTAGCCCCCTGCTATTCACCTCACAAAACCACCACACAATTATACTTGTTTTATTAAAGTTTAGATTGGGGGGAAGGACTGCCACACACACACACACACACACACACACGCACGCATGCACGCACACACGCACGCACGCACGCACGCACGCACGCACGCACGCACACACACACACACATCACCTTTCAGTCAATCGTAAAATATATAAGTTGACTTGTCACTCACCTCTCTTTTCATTCAGTTGACTGCCACCTTTTCAATTACCCCGTGGTCAACTACAGGGGTGTAATGAAAATGAACCCTCCAACCAATTTTGAGTCATCAAATAAATACCGTTCATTACAAATGATGCTTCTTGGCGTTTTTTTCTTGAACTATTCTTCAAGTTCTTATTTTTTTAGTAATCTGCTCGAGAGAGGTCAAGGACTGCATGGTAGTCAGGGGGTGTTCAGGCAGGACTGAGCAGTGTCTCATTCCCTCGCAGTGCTGTCAACCCTCACACACGGTCTGAGAAGACACTTCTGTTGAACTTTTCATTACCTAATGATATCGTCCTGGCTGAAAGGGTGCAAAGTGAAGCAACTACAATAAACTTGGGTCTAGCTGCTAAACTCTGCTAAAAAAACGTTTAACTATATACTGTAATAGCTTGCTGTAAGCCCACAAGGGTTATAAAATGGGTTAAAAGTTGTACTGGTTTGGATGACACTATCAAAATGCATAAAAAACCCCTTCAGTTAGAACTTGGCAAGAGTTCTGCATATCAGAGGCCAAGAAAAAAGTAAGAGTGCTTTCTTTTTACTTTTAAACCTATATTCATAGTTCTGTGCTCCGCTGTGTCCCAGTTTAGTTTTACACATGAAAAGTTATGCGTTGTCACTTTGAATTTTAGGGGGAATTAAACATTCTGCTTCATGCTGAGTCAGTTTAGTCACAGTGAGACAGAATTGTGAGATTTACAAATGTAGGTATGAAACTCCCTATGCAACATCAACAGTCAAGTAATCAGCACGGATCCAGGATTAGATTGGGGATTGTGAACATTTCTGTCACATTAAAAGTAGTAAGGTCATACCTTACTATCATCCAATAGTAAGGTATGAAACCTCTCTTGATATATGGCACTGCATACTCCTTATCTCTACAGTATATACAATACACGGCTTTTTATTCTGCAACTTTTCATTTCTATTGGTATCTAGGTATCTCTGATAAGCACCTACTATTCAAAGCATTTAAATTAACATTGGTGTGGTAGCCCAAAATGGTGTCCATTTTGTAAGAATACAAAAAGACTGTTCTTTAATTGCCCTCCATGCTTGATCAATAAATATCCTTGAAGGATAATCGCCTCCTTTAATACATGCAGAGTATTTTAATGATCACTCTATCTCCCAGATCTGTGGTGCAGAAAACGGATTTTGTTTAATTGACCCACGTGCACACTCTATATGTTTTATATACACATACAGCACAGTACTTAAAGTTGAATTCCCTGTTATTATTTATTTATTTTATTAAATAAATACATGTACATTTTTCTTCCTGTTTAAAGTTTCACTTAAATGTAAACAAAAAACTAAGTTCCAACACTTTTTCACTTTCCACTGTTCTTTACAGAAAAAAAAACAGGAATGTTGAAAAAGTACCAGACAAAATGAAGATAAAATGTGCAAAAATCAAACCTGACATTGTGGGCCTTGTCCTGTCTAACTGAATTCAAAGAATTACCAAGGGACATTCAAATATTCAAAGGTGCAATTTAAAAAAATGTATTTATGTCATTTTTGTCATCTTTAATTCACAAACAAATAGATTCATATGCAAATCTACAAAAGTAAACTCATGTTAATCTGAGCAAACATGTTCAGTTATTTGTTTGCAATAATTCTTGTAATCTTTGAAATACTAACATTGTCTGTGTATCAGGCAGTGTTGTGCTGTGCACAATGATTAGGATGATCCCTTGCAGTGTGTGCAGAGCGCAGTGATTAGGATGATCCCTCGCAGTGTGTGCAGAGCGCAGTGATTAGGATGATCACTTGCAGTGTGTGCAGAGCGCAGTGATTAGGATGATCCCTTGCAGTGTGTGCAGAGCGCAGTGATTAGGATGATCCCTCGCAGAGCGCAGTGATTAGGATGATCACTTGCAGTGTGTGCAGAGCGCAGTGATTAGGATGATCCCTCGCAGTGTGTGCAGAGTGCAGTGATTAGGATGATTCCTCGCAGTGTGTGCAGAGTGCAGTGATTAGGATGATCCCTTGCAGTGTGTGCAGAGCGCAGTGATTAGGATGATCACTTGCAGTGTGTGCAGAGCGCAGTGATTAGGATGATCCCTTGCAGTGTGTGCAGAGCGCAGTGATTAGGATGATCCCTTGCAGTGTGTGCAGAGCGCAGTGATTAGGATGATCCCTTGCAGTGTGTGCAGAGCGCAGTGATTAGGATGATCCCTTGCAGTGTGTGCAGAGCGCAGTGATTAGGATGATCCCTTGCAGTGTGTGCAGAGCGCAGTGATTAGGATGATCCCTTGCAGTGTGTGCAGAGTGCAGTGATTAGGATGATCCCTTGCAGTGTGTGCAGAGCGCAGTGATTAGGATGATCCCTTGCAGTGTGTGCAGAGCGCAGTGATTAGGATGATCCCTTGCAGTGTGTGCAGAGCGCAGTGATTAGGATGATCCCTTGCAGTGTGTGCAGAGCGCAGTGATTAGGATGATCCCTTGCAGTGTGTGCAGAGTGCAGTGATTAGGATGATCCCTTGCAGTGTGTGCAGAGCGCAGTGATTAGGATGATCCCTTGCAGTGTTGTGCTGTGCACAGTGACTAGGATGATCCCTTGCAGTGTGTGCAGAGCGCAGTGATTAGGATGATCCCTTGCAGTGTTGTGCTGTGCACAGTGACTAGGATGATCCCTTGCAGTGTGTGCAGAGCCCGGTTCCTGCCCAGTTTCCACCTTGATACATTTATATTTTGTACTCTTCAAAAATCAGTAATACCCTTAGAGACAGCTCTAAACATCTGTTCTACTGTAACATGCTCTAAACAATTTCTTTTGAAAGTTACTTTGAAATGACTTACACTGCACTGCACATGAGCATCACACTGTTTTGCAGTACTATTTAAATTCAGCTCTGTGGTTCAATTCGGGCTACCAGGGTTTACTGTACAGTATACTGTATGTACATTTTTACACTACTTTACACTGATTCAAAAGCTTGGGGTACACTGTAGCGTACATCTACCCATACTCCCTCCCCCCGTAATAGCTGGAAAGTGTTTCTAAAGCAGTCACAACCATTTATAACTTTAACTCTCAGTGTATTTCTATTGTAATTGCCTACTCCCTGCTTCTCTTCCCCCTCCTGGCAGAATATTGTCAATCCCAGTTACTCAGCGCCATGCATGGCGTTAATGTATATTCAGCCTATGTATGCCAAGAGCAATAAACAAGCCTAATAGAATTGCAGAAGGTTAGGATAGAAGGCTCTGCATCCCTGATTACCTGCCATGCCATGGGAGTGCTAACAAGCCAGGGCTGCTTCATTGTGCATTCAGAGCAAGCTTCATCAATGTAGGTCACCCGGACAGCAGCCACTTCTTTCTGAGGCGTGTATTATACAGCAGCATTCATTTACTGGGGTCTGCTGTGCAGTGTGGCTTGTATTAATCATTGCTTGTCTTGGATATTTGTAATGCAAGTCTGAAATAGCAAAGAGTCTTTATGTATGCTGTTATACAGACAGAGTTTGTGTTGAAGTCATTTTTAATTTCCAAGCTTTTGTAAATTGCATTTAAATATTTCAGATTTTCTAGTTTTTAGGAATTCAAGGCAGGTAGCTTTATTTGAAACTGTTATTTTTAAAGTGTACAGGAATCCTATGTGTGAATACCCACAGCATCATTGTGTTCCCAAGGCCTTAAGATGAAAAAGAACTGCAGCTATTGACTTTCATATATATATATATATATATATATATATATATATATATATATATATATATATATATATATATATATACACACAGTGCCTTGCAAAAGTATTCAGACCCCTGACCAATTCTCTCATATTACTGAATTACAAATGGTACATTGAAATTTTGTTCTGTTTGATATTTTATTTTAATGTTGGGAAATATTTTTAAGAAAAATAAAAAACTGAAATATCTTTCTTGCATAAGTATTCAACCCCCACACATTAATATTTGGTAGAGCCACCTTTCGCTGCAATAACAGCTTTAAGTCTTTTGGGGTAAGTATGTACCAGCTTTGCACACAGTGTCGGAGTGATTTTGGCCCATTCTTCTTGGCAGATTTGCTCCAGGTTGTTCAGGTTGGTTGGACGACGCTTGTGGACTGCAATTTTCAAATAGTGCCACAGATTCTCAATAGGATTGAGATCAGGACTTTGACTGGGCCACTGTAGGACATTCACCTTTTTGTTCTTGAGCCACTCCAATGTTGCTTTGGCCTTGGGATCATTGTCCTGCTGAAAGGTGAATTTCCTCCCAAGCTTCAGTTTTTTAGCGGACTGAAGCAGGTTCTCTTGCAGTATTTCCCTGTATTTTGCTCCATCCATTATTCCTTCAATTTTAACAAGATGCCCAGTCCCTGCTGATGAGAAGCATCCCCACAGCATGATGCTGCCACCACCATACTTCACTGTAGGGATGGTGTGTCTTGAGGCATGGGCAGTGTTAGGTTTGCGCCACACATAGCGCTTTGAGTTTTGGCCAAAAAGCTCTATCTTGGTCTCATCTGACCACAAAACCTTTTCCCACATCGCAGCTGGGTCACTCTCATGCTTTCTGGCAAACTCCAGACGTGCTTTCAGATGGTACTTTTTGAGTAAAGGCTTCTTTCTTGCCACCCTCCCATACAGGCCAGTGTTATGCAGAGCTCTTGATATGGTTGAGTGGTGCACCATTACTCCACTCCCAGCCACTGAACTCTGTAGCTCCTTCAAAGTGATTGTTGGCCTCTCTGTGACTTCTCTCAGAAGTCTCCTTCTTGTCTGAGCGCTGAGTTTTGAGGGACGGCCTTTTCTTGGCAGTGCCTGGGTGGTGTGATGCAGCTTCCACTTCCTGATTATTGATCCAACTGTGCTCACTGGGATATCCAAACACTTGGATATTATTTTGTACCCTTTCCCTAATCTATGCATTTGTATTACTTTATCTCTAACTTCTTGTGGCAATGTGCCCCGCCCCTGTGTGCATTTGTGTGTTATATGTTGTATGTTGCGTGTGTTAATGTTGGTGTATTGTAGTTGGTACACGGGATATAAATGGGTGTGTGCAGCATGAGTATTTAAAATGTATAATTGTATTTAGGCATGGGATTGCACTTCACGTGCATTTAAAGTATTTAATATGTGAGCACGAGGTTGCACATAATTAATTCACGTGCTGGGATTCAAGTGAATAATTAATTAGTAATTGCATCCCGGCACAACAGTATATACAGATGCACGTTTTACTCACTTGGGGTTGTGTGTTCAGGGCGAAAGAACGGGAGAGAGTGAGGAGAGAAATAATTTATAATAATCAATTGCTACATCGTGCTGGAGGACCAGCACGGTACTTGTTTGTTTAGTGTTCGTCCCTGTGTGTTAGTGTCTGTTCGTTTTGTTTGTCTGTTTATTTTGGCTAAAGTGCTGTGTCCTGTGTTTTGTTAAAACCTTTTTATTTATAATAAACCGGCACAAGCAAGCGCCTTCATCATCATTTCATTCCATCTGTCCTGTGTGTTATTTATCTTCTGGTTCTGACGTCACCACTCAGCCAGCCGTGTGACACTTCTGTAGAATGCTCTTTGGTCTTCATTTTCCTTCAGATTCACAGCCTGACCAATGATCCTTCAACAGTGGGGTTTTTATCCAGAAAATGTGACAGCAACTTTAATGGTTCACAGGTGGAGACCAATGGTAAGGTAATTGTGTCCTTGTTAGGGCAATTTCTTTCATCGGTGTAAACTGGGAGCTTCCACAGCACAGGGGTTGAATACTTATGCAAGCAAGATATTTCAGTTTCTTTATTTTTCTTAAAAATATTTCCCAACATAAAACCAATGTCACCTTACAATAACTGATTTTGAGTTTCAGTGTTTTAAAATAAAATATCAAACAGAACAAAAATTTCAATGTACCATTTGTAATTCAGTAATATGAGAAAATTGGTCAGGGTTCTGAATACTTTTGCAAGGCACTATATATATATATATATATATATATATATATACTGTATATACTACCAACTTTGTGAAGCCTAAACCTGGGGAGGTCTGGGTGGGGCAAAACGTTATTCTTTTATTAACCCTGTAAAACCACGCATCTGTATCACACATTTATATATATACAGTGGGTGCGTAAATAACTGACCCCCGCCAGTCAGAGCAGCTCAGAACAGCTCAGTTCCGCTTTAGATTTACCGCAGTCGATCATGATAGTGTCTTATTACCATTGAGTCTATGGCCAAACACAGACGTTCATGAAAAATGCGACATAGATGGAACAACTACCCAAATGCAGGACATTAACATTTTCTTAAACCTGTGGGCACACCAGGACGGTTGGTAGCTTTATATATATGGCATGGCCCTGATGTGGGCCGTGGTTCTGAGCTGACAGATACCGTGAGCACATTGATTCAGCATGGCCCTGATATGGGGCGTGTTCTGAGCTGACAGATACCGTAGCAGATTGGATTCAGCATGGCCCTGATGTGGGGCGTGTTCTGAGCTGACAGATACTGTAGTAGATTGGAATCAGCATGGCCCTGATGTGGGGCGTGTTCTGAGCTGACAGATATTGTAGCAGATTGGATTCAGCATGGCCCTGATGTGGGGCGTGTTCTGAGCTGACAGATACCGTAGCAGATTGGATTCAGCATGACCCTGATGTGGGGCGTGTTCTGAGCTGACAGATACCGTAGCAGATTGGATTCAGCATGGCCCTGATGTGGGGCGTGTTCTGAGCTGACAGATAACGTGAGCAGATTGGATTCAGCATGGCCCTGATGTGGGGCGGTTCTGGGCCGACAGATACCATAGTTTACTTAGACATTGTTGAGGTCCACCCAGCAATCTGCCCTTGCATCCTGATGGTGATGGCTACTTTAAAGACCATTGTGCATTTCATGGTATGAGAAACATGACAGACTTCAGGAGTCTTCCATGTCCCCACAATCCCCGGATCTCCATCTAATTGGGATTCTTTAGGATGAATTTGAACAAAGCATTTGTCATCATGCCAAGCTCTGTGTACCAGCTGTATTAAATATTAAATGTATTAAATATGAAACTTTATTTACAACCCTGGAGAGTCTATGCCATGTTTTACCAAAGCTGTGAACAGGGCAAACAGTGTCCCAATAAAGTGGCCAGTCAGTGTATAATGGATACCATTCAAATTCAGTGACCAGCAGCACACCTAGTTTAGTACTCTCAGCAGCATATACAATAAACAAAGTGAAATATCCAGATGCAGGGCTTAGATACGGGATCTGGAGCCAGCGAGCCCTCCTTCAGCATTGTGGAAATGAACAAAAAGAAGTACAAAATGGCAGCTTTTCTTCGAGGAGAAAACAAGATTTCAATTTGGACGGGCGTTTGAAAACCTCGCTGTGGGATTAATGTTATTTGGAGCCTCTGGTGCATTTGCTGATCCTCTCGGAGAAAGCTATGGAGGTGCAGGGCTGCAGGCTGATAAGAAGGAGTCAGTCAATCCCTTTCACTGGGGCAGGTGTTGGGTCCAGGCCAGCGATCAGATACACAGGGAAGGAAAGGAGCCCCAGGTGCAGGCATTGTGAATACCCCAAGGCCACAGCAAAGAAATACAAACCCCTGTGCACTTGTAAGAATATATTTGGTCCCATTCACACGCTCACAAGGTGTATGGCTTTTAAATAATTCAACAAACCTTTCAACATTCAATATAACACTGTTTGAAATATATTCGGTGGCAAATATGTATCTATAAATGACTGAATCACAATGATACCATGCAAGGGAAACTAATGCATAAATGATGTCTGAAATGAATAGCACACATTCTACTGTACAGACGAAAGTGATTCTCTCCTTTCTTTAATAGGCACAGTCATTTGATGAGGTGGCGTGCTTATTTGACTCAAGATATTTGCATGCCTTTCACATAACACATAACACATGCACTTCCTAGACCACCTCTTCAGGTTCAAAGCCTGTTTGTGTCTGTCTGGCTGCAGAGCAAGGTTGGGTCAATGGCAGGGAAGAAGGTATTACCAGGTGACCCAAGAAGTGTAGCAGACTTCTCTGATGCTTCTTGCAAAAAGAATAATCACAATATTAAAAACAGCACATTCCGAATTAAAAAAACTACATCAATACATTTTAGATCTTTTATTTAACATCATGTAATCAAACTACAAAATTATATCACAAAAGTCTACCGAAAGCCATAATAGTAATACAGTATTTCATGTTAGATTTCAAAGTTTTTCATTAAGTACAATGGAAAACTACAAAGTGGTATGTAATTTAATATGTTACAGTAACATTATTCAGCAGGTTTCATTCGACTTTATGAAGCATAATAAGTTAATTCTACAGGGTGATGCAAAACTTTGACCATAGCGAACATTTACTAATGGGGAAACAGTGCCCCTTTGGTTTGAAATATAAAAACCTGACTAGTGCAGTACTTTAAAATAACCAGGTTCCAACCCTAGAGATATGTGGAAAAATGCTTCTTACAATACGCTTGTCAACTGGACTATTTCCTGAAGAGGCAGAAATCTGAGGGTAAAACTATAATGCATCAGCAGACAGCAAACTTTCAGCAAACGCCTTCAGTTTTATGCACGTAGCTGTCTCGAGAGTGGAAAACCACGGCAACGCTCTTTTCTCCAGTTGCATCAATTTTAAGATTGTTTGAAAATAATAAATGAGTAATAAGTGCATGGAAGCACCTGTCAACTGAGTGCCAACTGCCAGCCCCCATGGAAGTCAAAGTCTGTCTGATCTTGATTATAAATGACTAAAACATGGAGATGCCACTTTTATATTTAACAGAATACCTGTCATTTGCACTATGGGCAAATCACAGGCACATTGTCCAGCCACTGTAAATGTATTACACAGGCTATTTGCCAACTGTGGAAAACCGGTCTAATAAGTGTTAACAAATGTGTGTGCAACATATTGCAAGTGTTCATTTTGTAGTCCAACCCCTGCCTGTGGATGAATAGCCAGAAAGTTGTCAGCAGTAGAAAAAGGGAGCTTAGACCATTAAACTAGCTAAGTAACAGGGTTTGATAAAGTCTTGGGACCCCTTTGTTTTATCAGCAGCAATTACTATCATGTTGAGATCTGCGATGATGCAGCCAAACGCAGCAATCCCTGCGCAGACAGAACACAGCAGTCCCCTGAGACAGAACACAGCAATCCCTGCGAGACAGAACAGCAATCCCTGCAAGACAGAACAGCAATCCCTGCGAGATAGAACACAGCAATCCCTGCGAGACAGAACAGCAATCCCTGCAAGACAGAACAGCAATCCCTAGAGATAGAACACAGCAATCCCTGCGAGACAGAACAGCAATCCCTGCGAGATAGAACACAGCAATCCCTGCGAGACAGAACAGCAATCCCTGCAAGACAGAACACAGCAATCCCTGTCCTGATGAAGGATGACCTTTGCGCCTTCCCTTAAGCTGCACCCAGTAGACAACATCTGAGAGCCTTTCCAGCACGGTACAGGGGCTCTCCCAGGCGCTGGTGAGCTTTGGGCTCCTGCCCCTGATCCTGCACGGTGAGTAGACCCACACCTTATGCCCAGGTTGAAAGTGGGACTCTCGGGCACGGATGTCATACTGCCGCTTTTGCCGGTTAGACTCCCCTCTTACATGGCGGCGGGCAAACCGGTGAATTTTATCCATGCGGTCCTGCAATTGGTGTAGGTATTCCGGACCTGGCCCATTGTCGTTTTCATTTCCAGGTGGTAGGCCATAAAGCAACTGTCCTGAGCTCTCTGCCAAACATAATGGCAGCTGGGGTGCACCCTGTGGTATGGTGGACTGCTGTCCTATATGCCATGAGTAGGAGAGGGAGGTGGGTGTCCCAGTCACGCTGGCGCTGCTCCACAAACAAAGATAGTTGAACTTCCAAGGTGAGGTTGTATCGCTCCACCATGCCATCACTCTGGGGTGCAGTGCCGTGGTGTGCGTCTTCTGTATCTTCAGAAGCTTGCAGACCTCCCGGAAGATCTCAGATTCAAAATTTCGCCCTGGTCACTATGGAGCTCACTTGGGATGCCAAATCGGGAGAAGAACTGTCCCACGAGGACCTCAGCCACCACTACAGCCTCTTGGTTGGGTAGGGCGTAGGCTTCAGGCCACTTAGAGAAATAGTCCATGGCGATCAATATAAATCGGTTGTCAGCTCTCCGTTGTGGGCAGGGGCCAAGAACATCGATGGCGACTTTCTCCATGGGCTCACCTACATTATACTGGTGCATTGGGGCTTGCGCTCTGTGTTGGGGCCCTTTTCGCTGTGCAGGCGTCACAGCGACGGCACCAGCTCTCCACATCCCTCCTGCATCAGACCCAATAAAACCGCTGGCACACCGAGCAGCGCCTTGGTAACGCCAAAGTGGCCAGCTGTGGGCAGGTCATGTGCAACTCTCAAGATGGAGGACTGGATGGCACTGGGTGCCACCAACTGCCACATGGTGCGGTCCCCTGCCGGCGCCTGCCACTTTCGTATAACACGCCTTCCTTCATCTCCAGGTGGTCCCATTGAGCCCATAGAGCCTTCACCAACGCTCTGTGTGGGGCAACCTCTTCCCAAGTAGGCCGCTGGTCTGCTCGCTTCCACCTCAGCAGGGGTGCATGTCCTCATCTTCTTTCTGCAGTTTGGCCAGCTGCTCCCAGGTCCACTCTTCTGGTTCCCACACTGTTGTCTCCCTGATGGCATGGACCCGACAAGCCTCACTTTCTCTCTCCTCCCTTCGGTCACAGTATTTGCACTCTGCCTCTAGGCAGGGGTGCCGAGACAAGGCATCAGCATTGCTGTGGTGATGGCCTGGGCGATGCAACACTTGGAAGTCGTATTGTTGCAGCTTCTCCAGCCATCGAGCCATCTGGCCCTCCGGTTACGAAGCTCATTAGCCACTGGAGTGAGGCATGGTCTGTCCTCGCCATGAAGGGTTGCCCGTACAGATAGGGGTGGAAGTGCTCTACCGCCTTTACCAGAGCCAGAAGCTCCCGCCTTGTCACGCAGTAATTTCGTTCTGGTTTGTTAAGTGTTTGACTGTAGAAAGCCACAACTTTCTCCCCATTTTCGGTCTCCTGGGAGAGCACTGCCCCCACTCCCTGGTCGCTGGCATCGGTGTCCAAGATGAAGGTGGGTGCAGCCTGGGATGGGGTAGGCTAAGACTGGGGTCGTGCAGAGGGCTTGCTTTAAAGACTCGAAGGCCATTTCGCACTCCTCCGTCCAAACAAAACTCTGCTTGGCCTCTGTAAGCATATGCAATGGCCGCCACTGTGGCAAACCCCGGACGAACCGCTGGTAATAGGACGTGAATCCCAGGAAGCTGCGCAACTGATGGAAATTCTTGGGCCGTGGGCCACTTCTGGACAGCGTCCACTTTCCCAGGGTCAGTAGAGATCCCTTCTCTGCTCACAACATGGCCTAGAAATGGGGTCTTCCTTTGGAAGAGATTGCACTTGGCTGGGTGAAGTTTCAGCCCAGCCGCCGTAGGCGTCCAATACCAGTCGCAGGTGCTTCATTTCCTCTTCCACTGTCCTTGCGTGGACCAGGATATCGCCTAGATAGACGAGGCACACCGTCTTGGGAAGGCCATCAAGGACTCGCCCATCAATCGCTCGATGGTTGCCAGGGCATTGCAGAGCCCGAACGGCATGACAGTAAACTGCCACAGCCCTTGACCCGTACTGAATGCTGTCTTTGGCCGTGATGCTGGCTCCACCTCCACCTGCCAGT
This sequence comes from Acipenser oxyrinchus oxyrinchus, assembly GCA_030684275.1. NCBI lineage: Eukaryota > Metazoa > Chordata > Actinopteri > Acipenseriformes > Acipenseridae > Acipenser > Acipenser oxyrinchus. The sequence continues at coordinate 12,675,535 of CM060265.1, read as the reverse complement.
ACCCGCTCTTCAAGTCTAGAGTGGAGAACCACAGGGACCCGGCCAAAGCATCCAGGGTGTCGTCGATGCGGGGGATGGGGTAAGAATCCTTCATCGTGACCTCATTAAGGTGGCGGTAATCAACACAAAACCGCTTGGTGCCGTCCTTCTTGTCTGCCAACACCACCGGGGATGCCCATGGGCTGACCAAAGGCTCAATTACTCCTGTCTCCCCGTGATCTCCCATATGAGATGCTCGGTCTCCTCACGGCGGGCCCAGGGCATGCGTCATGGTGGCTGTCGAATCGGGGTGGAGTGGCCAGTGTCGATGCAGTGCTGGACCCAATCTGTGCGCCCTTTGTCACCCTTCCCTTGGGGAAAGGCATCCCAAAACTCCTCCACCAGAGAGTACATGGCTCTCTGCTCCTCCCTATCCAGGCAGCGACTTCCCCGGTGGCACATCTCAAGCATTGCCTGTGTCATGCGCCCAGAGGCGCTGGCTGCAGTGGACTCCCATTGTTGCCTCACCAATCCAACATGGAACTGCTGACCCCGGGGCCCCAAGATCAGCCTGTCCTGGCTAAGATCCAGGCAGCTTCGGGTGGCGCAGCAGGAAGTCAAGGCCCAGGATCAGATCATTCTCCACTTCAGCAATCCAGGCCTCATGCCTAACGGACATCTTTCCCAGCTCAAACTTCAAGGTCACAGCTCCCAGCACTGGAGCTGGTTCACCGGTTGCCGTCAACAGCTCACCATCCATCGGCCGGAGCTTCTTCCTCCATCCCTGCCCTCCCCTGTCCAGAACATCAGCCCTCACAATGGTCACCGAGGCACCGGTGTCGATGAGACCTTGGCAGTAAGTGTCTTCCACACAGCACCCGACGCGGAGATGGCGCGCCCGTCCCAGCTGGCAGACCTCTAAAGTTGGACCTCCTCGGGTGCCTCGGTGTGAGGTTGGCTCCGGGGATGTCTTGGCTGCCCATCTTGCATTCCTTGGGGGTGGGCCTGGCCTGAACCCGCTGTATCTGGCTCCATTTTGGGGCACTAGGAGACTGTCTACCTGAAAGTGCTGCCGCTATCGTCGACCCACAGAACTTGCTCTTTTGCCTTGTCCTATTTGTGGTCTTCTGTGTTGGATGCTGTATTGGTTGCAGACTGTCCCCTGTTATCCTTTGGCCATGAGAGAACCGTTTTGTTACGTCCAGGGGGCGCTGTTTTGGGGGCCTTTTGAGGGATTGTAAGATCCAGGTTCCACCCCACGATCCTAGCTTCCCTCAGTTTCCCGACGGCTTCCCCGTATTGCCATGGCCCCCCGCTGGCCCACCATACCTCTTTGGGCAGTTGCGAGCCATGTGGTCTTGACGGCCACACACCCAGCAAACTAGTCTCCGGCTCCGAGTGGGTATGCGACCCGCTCCCTCTTCTTCCATGCATGACATCACCTCCCTCACTGTCTCTCTCAGCCCACCCTGACTCTGGCTGTATGGCTCAGGTGACCAGTCCTGTATCCACCCAGTCCCGGGATGGGTGACTGGCAGGTGGTGTGGCGGCATGGCCGGCTGGTAACTCACAGATGGCCCCTGGAGTGGTACTGCTGCGGGCTGATAGCTTGGCATGGTGAGTTGAGTCATAACAGGCATGCTGGATTGACAGGGGATATGCTCGCTCCCAAGTGCAGGTAATTGTGGAGTCACGTTTCTGCTGTAAAAGGCATTCACATTATTGATAGCACTCACTGGGGTTGTGTTTACATCAAACGTGGCCACAGGCTGGACTTCTGGCTGCTGATTTGGTGTAAAAGCTACATTTGTAATAAAGGAGGCGCTGTGGAGTGCATGGGGTAGCAAACCCATCTGTGGGGCATTGGGGTTCCTTCCTGTAATATTTAATCCCATTTGGGGTGTCCAGGCAATGCTCTGAGGGCTGGTGTACAAGCTCACATTCCCCATGTTACCGATTGTTGGATTATCCATAGAGAAAACAGGCTGCTTTACATTGCCCCTCATAAAAATGGCATTGCTTTTGACCTCATTGCCCCTCATCCGGTACCTGTCTTGCGAGGACTCAACCACAGATGCGGTAGCAGTTACGTCACTTCCTGTGAAGGCGGGTCTTTCAGTAGCACATATGCCTAAAGTGGAGGACGCCACGTTAGTTTCAAACACTTGTGGTTTCATTACTGTATGAGCATTTTTATCAGCCCAAAACGCAGTCTTGACCTGAAGCGCAGCTAGCAAGGCTTCTCTCAGTGTTTTAGGCGATTTCAGCTTAACTTGTATGCGCAGATCGGCATAGTCTTAACCTTCTATGAATTGTTCTGTCACAATCTGTTCTTGCAATTCCGACCCTGAACCAGGATACGCTATTCTGAAAAGACGTTCAAGGTCTCCAGCAAACCCCGGCAATGTCTCGCCCACTTCTCTCTTTCTTGCTCTTAACTGCATCCTAGCAATCGCTACTTGCTGTTCTACCCCGTATCTCAGCGCGAGAGCCTGGCAGAGTGCTATAAAGTTACAGCGCTGTTGTGTAGCTACCGTGGCCAGAAAATTCATGGCTTCCCCTTTCAAACTCATTGCCAAGTATGCACCTTTATCCTCCTCGGTCCAGTTATTTAGCTGGCTGACAATTTCAAACTGGGTGATATACGTCTCCCAACTGGACTTACCATCATAAGTAGGTGGTTTTTGTCTCAGTGATGTCCATGGAGGAATTTCCGCCGCGCTGTTTACTACTTGGAGGCAGCACGTCAGACTTCGGAGGCCCGGTTCCACTTTCACCTCTCAAGCAACTCATGGCCGTGGGAGCGGGTTAAATACCTGTCCCATTTCCGACACCATTGTAGCGTTCCCCATCGACTGACCCACAGAGGCACTCCTGACCACATTGTTCAGGAACAAAGAAATATTTATTGCCCTTTAAATGTTTACACCGTGCCAGCCCACTCTAACAGTGTACCGGAAAGTTACAATTAGCTCAGCTCTGCGGGGCTAACCCAAGCACCCTATATAATCATTCTCTTATCCCGCCCACGAAAGTCAATCCCTATCATAATCCCATATTAAACCCGCGAAAACACTCATGGGACCCCCACTTGTCAATCAAGACCCCCCTAACGTGCTATAGGCAGACGAGTCCCTAATCCTGTTTCCCCTGTTTCTACAATGGAGGTGATAGCACGTTACAGTATATTTGATTTTACTGTTGCTACCGGTGTCAAATGCAATGGGCATACGGGCGTGCAGTGTCTTCTGGGAATAGTATGTTATCTGGGACACGCTGAAGGGTGTTTCCAATCAGCAAAAATGCAGAAGAAAACTACAGCTCCCCTAATCCATGCATGTCAACAACACTGGCTTAGATTCAATTTGGTTTAATGGGACTAAACAGTCAAGGGATTTTCCACACTATCGAGCAGTGACGCAGTTTATTTTTTGTTTACCGTCCCAGGTGTTTTTTAAAATTTTCCTACTGTTATGATGGATTTCTTTTTTTTTTCTGGTCAAAATCTCTTTCCACTCATAATTGTGCATACTCAGTAAAGCAGTGCTTCAGCAGGGGTGTCGGGAGGGTTTGAGTTGCTCCTCCAATTAAAACCAGGGATCAGACTACGTCACCTGCCATTGCTAGTACTGTACTGTGTGCGGTTATCACAGATAGCAATACCTTTGTTTTTTCTTACTATAATCGAACCACATACCTATCCTAGTTCGATTGCTTCTGGCATATTAACTCTGTTCCATAGAGTTTGCCATTCTGCTCTCGCTGGATCAGAATGTTTTAAGGCTAATTAAAAAAGATGCTTTTGCCTGATAAGGGAGGTTTGGAACTTTCAGCAGGTTGGCCTGACCTTCAGTGCGATGAACTTCTTCACACAGGCCTTACACAAATCTGCTAATAATACTTTCTACTGGTTTTATATTCTTTAAAACACATTACAGTCATTACAATATTTGTTGCAGTTTCACAAATGTTCAATTTGTATCCCAAAGATCGTCCTGCTTCCAGTAGCGGTGACAGTCTTTAAAAGAATAATACCTGCAAAAACTTAAATCTTGTTAGCCAGGCTCCCAATATACATTCTCATTCCCACCATCAGTGGGCAAACACATTTTAACTGAATCTGGGTCCATCAAAGAACCGAACACCCTTGCAACAGAGGTCTTCCATGCAAAAGGATTTAATGACTTGTAGCACAAAAGGGACGTGCCAGAACTGTCTGTGACACAAGGGAGGTCTTATTTATAGCCCCAGGTGAAGTAGTGAATGATTAAGCCCCTGTCTAGAGGCTCCTAGCACCAGAGACATTCCAATGGGGGAACAGTTACTTCTGGATCAGCAGAGAGCTGCGTAAGTTAATTGAGGTTTCAATGATGTTTTTTCTGACTTGCCCGGTAGAACTAACCTTGTTGAATATGCTATTATCACTCCCCCAGGTGTCACGGTGCGAGAGAGACCTTCCCGGATCCCAGAAATTCAACGAGGTAGCGTGAGCAAAGAGGTATGGGTGTGATTGGGGTGATTGAGCCTTCCAGGAGCGAGTGGTGCAGTCCAATTGTGATAGTCGCCAAAAAGGACGGCACCAACCGCTTCTGCGTTGATTTCCATAAGGTAAACGCTATTGCCAAGTTCGATGCCTACCCCATGCCTCGGGTCGATGAGCTTCTCGACAGACTGGGAACAGCTAGCTTCATCTCCACTTTGGACCTAATGAAGGGATACTGGCAGATTCCCTTAACCTGCATCTCTAAAGAGAAAACTACATTTTCAACTCCTGATGGTCTGTTCCATTTCATAACCATGCCGTTTGGGCTATATGGTGCGTACATTGACAATGTGGTTATTTACAGCTCCACCTTGCAAGAACATTTGGCTAGGATTTCAGTCTCTAAGGGTAGCCCGGCTGACAGCCAACTTGAGAAAATGTACGTTTGCCAAAACAGAAACTCAATATTTGGAATTTATTATGGGAAATGGTCGGGTGAAACCCATTGCCACCAAAGTCCAGGCTTTGATGGACGCAGTAATCCCCAAAATCCAGGCTCAGGTGAGGTCTCTACTGGGGTTGGCTGGTTATTACCGAAGATTCATCACCAAGTATGCCACAGTGGTCAATCCCTTAGATGACCTCACCAAAAAGAGCGCTCCAAATTTGATTAAGTGGTCAGGAGAATGTCAGGGACTTTGCCAGGCCCCCACTCTCATCACACCGGATTTCACCAAGAGATTCATCCTCCACACCGATGCTCCGGATGTTGGTTTGGGTACGGTTTTGTCCCAAATGGTTTATGGAGTAGAGCACCCCATCATCTACCTCAGTACTCCGTAGTCGAAAAGGAGTGTTTGGCCATTAAGTGGGCTACTCACTTTTTACGATACCACCTGCTAGGACATTCATTCAATCTCGTCACAGACCATGCCCCACTCAAGTTGTTAAGCACAATAAAGGACAGCAATTCCTGGATAACTTGGTGGTATCTGGCATTGCAGCCCTTCAGGTATCATATGATTCACTGTGCAGGAACAGACCACCGGGAGAGGGGTGTAATAGGAAAAGTGGATTCAGCTGAGTGTTCCTTCAGCTCCACTCTGAGCGGTGGGATATGTGACAGAAACAGAATGATTCTTGGTGATAAATCTCTTCCAACCTGTGAGGGCATTGTAAAAAGGGAACAGAGTGCCCTAGACTAGATGGCCTGACAATTAATTCCCAGGGTTAGGTGGAAGTCGGCCATCTAGAAAGGAGGCACAGCTGCAGTACATTAAGTCATTGCCCCAGAGGGAAAGCGATGTGGCAACAGCGGACTGGAGGAGAAATGGCTGCACTTGCTAACTAAGGGGGCGTGACTGAAGGTACAAATAGGAGACGTGGCTAGGTGATCTGTTCCTTTGTTTATGATTAAGAGAACGCTAAAGGACAAGTGAAATATAACCGTGAGTGTTTTGTTTGTTTGTATAGTCTAATTGTACAGCTTGTTATTTATTAGACGGCTAACATGATCCGGAGCTGTCGCTTAAGGCCAACACAGATCCGGACTAAAACTGTATTTCACCACGAGCACTATAACACTCACTCTGTGTGTGTGTGTTTAACTGTGTCTATTATTTCGGGACTGTAACCCGTTGTTTGTTGAACTGTGCAATACACATCGTTGTGTATTGACAGCCCTCCATTTCTTTACTGTTGTCATCAGACTTTGAATTATAAATAAACCACCATTTCACCAGTACTTTTTTTCATTGTCTTGAGCACTGCATCACCTCTACACCTGTGCACTGTAAACCACTTTGCCACAGTGTTACATGGGGTTTACATGCATAATTCATGCACTGCTACATGTGCTACATGGGGTTTACATGCATTAATCATGTCCAAGACATTCTGCTTCCTCTTCCTAGGGGGATGTGTAGGGCTAGAGGGACGACACTACATTACTCAACAACTTCACAGTGGAGTAGCAAAGGCCTTTCTTTTGCTGGCATGCTTTGCAATATCAAAGACCATCGGCTAGACATGTGCTTCCCTTTGATGGTCAACATTATCTGCCTCTTCATTTGCCATTATGCAGGGGGTATGTATAAAAGGTTTCATGACGTACGGTTTTAAAAGTGATGAGTCTATATTTCGATTCTTGAGAACAGACTTAAGAGCAGATTTCCATCCTTAACCTTCCTGAAGGAACTGGAGGCAGTAATCACTAGGGATGGTCCCCACAGATCTATATAAACATCACATCAAATCAGCGCCTTTCTGAGCCACAGAGCTTTTTCCATTCATCAAAACTGATGCAAATTCAACCCTAGAGGGCTTGCCAGTTCAGTTTCTCCAGGTTTGCCATCCTCATGGTGGAATTGCACAGAGGAACAAGAAGTTTCTTACTGTGATGCTGATAGTGATGCAAGTGTCTAATTGATAAAAGCTGTGCTTGATGGAAATACTCCCGTTGTTTAAATCAGGGGCAGGCTATTTTTGGTCTAGGTCTTTGTGCCAACCATGCCCTTAAGTATTAAATTAAACCATCCAAAACAATGATCATGTCATAAAGCACTTAATCGTTTAACAATACCTTTTCAACATGGAAGAAATAAAAACAGTTTAAATCCTTAAAAAGGGATGTTCCTTGGCATATTTTTACATATTAGAACTCTAACGAGACTTTCTTGAATTTCCACAACCTTAGTAAAGGGCCCTGTTTTTATTATCAGTGCAAGTACTTTATTTGTTACTTAGTATCATAATTGGTTAAAGAAAACTATATTAGCATGCTTCAATTTCAGGTAGTCTTCCACTTCCTCTGTCACTTCACCTGTCAGTGACATACTTTGGCCGGAAGACGAAAGTGAAATTAAACGTTTACTTTAATATGTGCTTCTTTCAAAACTGTACAAGTGAGACGGTGACAAGATGGAGGACAGTCAGGCAGATGAAATCAGGAGCATAAGAATATATTTATGCACACTTGTACTGCTGGCGAATCAAAAACAATTGAAAGATAATGGCAAGCTTCATGTATTTTAAGGGAAGACGCAGCCTGGTGCAGCTACACACAAACATGCGATCTAGAAGAGGTGGAACAGGATTTGTTCAGACAGACTCCTTTGCATCAAGCCCTAGTATTTCTCATGTCAATCAGCCAACATCTTTGTGGAGCACTGGGATTTCTGTCTCATCTGGCAATCCATCCACTTCTCCAAACTGACACAACTTTGGCAGGATTTCAAGAATCCCTGAGGCTGAATGGGTGCCATTACAGACACAATGAATTGCTCAAGTTGTTCTTCGATTTACTAGTTTTTAATACTATGTTTGCTATATGTTTCAAGTAGTCTTCGCTGTTTGTGGATTGCCCAGCTTAAAGTGATTACAGCGAACATAATTTTTAGTATTTGATTTAATGCACTGAATTTGTCTTTTATGTGTAATTATTTTGCACTTTTGTGACTTTATATAGTTACAATGTATCCAGAAATAACAATACATGTTTTGTATTATATTACAACTTTAGTTTGTTATTGTCTTTTTGCATACATGCTATTTATATTAGGACATTTTCTTTTTGTTATATTGGAGACTGGGTTGTTGAGGGGGACACTTTATTTTGGTACCATGAATACCTCCCACAGATAAGACACTCTTCATTTAAAATGAACAAATCAGCACGCTCATATTGAAAGGGCTTATGCATGATTGGACATCGATTCACATGGTCATTGCCCTATTGGGTGCAGGGCAATTTTAAATTGCTTGATTTATCTTTAAAAGAGCAGTTAACAAAGAGCAAGAGAAAGGCAATCAACACAGAGAATCCACAGCCAGCAGTTGAGCGAGGAGTTGTGGGAGAAGGTCTAGGCAGGACAATAGCTGCCACTTTGATGAGTTTTGATACTGGTGTCAGAGAGAAGCAAGCTAGGAGAGTTATATGGGGAATGAGACGCTGTAAATTGAGAGCCTGGGATACACTGATAGGCGTCCCTTGCATAAAGCATGCCTGTTTTGTGTTTCTACTACTGTGTTTAGATAATAGTTCGCAGGTTTGATAAGTTGCTTGCTTGACTGACACAGTCGGATATACTTCTAATGGTGGATCTAATGTGTTTATTTAAGTACCGGAAACCCAAGCCAAAATCATGTAAACCCAGAAATACCGGACTACCCAATATGAAACTGCTTGCTATAAACTCACTCCCTTGATCTATTTATTCACTTGATCTATTTTTAATTTTATTTATCAAACGGAAGCCTTTATTAATTTAACTCAAACACTTATTTTGATTACCTTCAATCATCTGAACCGCGGTGCATTTACAGCTAAAAAATAAATGGCTTTTAAGTTATTTCATTGTATTAATGGAGACCAGCGAAGTGTATACTAGTTAACTGTAACATATAATTATACTGTAAATATATATATAAGAGAATACCCAAAAAGCTGTAACAATTACTATATTCACAGAATTATTGTTTTGAGTTTCAGCTTTTATTTGGGAGCTCCCCTAAATCCCTTGTTTAGAAAGATACAGGGTATTAATGCTTGTGACAGGGTAGCTGTCTGCCATGTGGGTGAGCACAGAGTACATACAACACAGTTTACAAAAACTTTGGTGGAATCTACAATCTCTGAACTGATCTTCTCTGTTCAACAATAAACAAACTCCGGCTGGGGGAACTGGTCTCCTGACCTCCCCCCTCCTTTTCATGGCCGGCAGCTCCCCTTCGTGGGGCTTTGACCACACGATCTCCGGCCGCGAAAGTGCGGCTGGGGAGCTGGTCTCCTGACCTCCCCTCCTCTTCATGGCCGGCAGCTCCCTCCGTGGGGCTTTGACCACACGATCTCCGGCCGAGATGCGGCTGGGGAGCTGGTCTCCTGACCTCCCCCTTCTTCATGGCCGGCAGCTCCCTCCGTGGGGCTCCGACCACAGTGTAGCGACCCCAGGCGAAGCAGGACCCTTGACGACCCCAGGCGAAGCAGGATCCCTGGCGACCCCAGGCGAAGCAGGATCCCTGGCGACCCCAGGCGAAGCAGGACCCTCGAGAGGTGACGGCGGCAGCAGCGGACCCTCGGGAGGCGACAGCGGCAGCAGCGGACCCTCGGGAGGCGAACTCGGGAGGGGAGCCCCTGGCCATGAAGACGGCAGCGGGAGCTCCACTTCTCCCTCGTACCCTGTACCCTGTGTGGAGCAAAAAGGCAGCTCCAGGCGATGCGGAGCAACAGGCAGCCCCAGGCGATGCGGAGCAGCTGGCAACCCCAGGCGATGCGGAGCGGCTGGCAACCCCCGGCGATGCGGAGCGGCTGGCAACCCCAGGCGATGCGGAGCAACTGGCAACCCCAGGCGAAGCGAGGCAGGCATCCTTGGGCGAAGCGAGGCAGGCATCCTTGGGCGAAGCGAGGCAGGCATCCTTGGGGCGAGGCAAGCATCCTTGGGCTGCGAGGCAAGCATCCTCAGGCTAAGTGAGGCAGGGAGTCAGTACAAGCTGGGGTGCGGGTTTTGGCCCTCTTCTCGGCCACTGCGGCCGGGCGGTTCTTCCCATGCTTTCCTCAGCAGCCTATGCAAGGGCTGCTGAGGACCGCCAGAATCTAGTACTGGTTTTCTGGTGAAGGAGAGGCAGCTTCTGCTCCTCTCCTCGTGGCGGTGGGGAAGTGATACCAGCAGGCATTCATCCTCTGCTGGTTGGGAAGTGTTACCAGCAGGCATTCATCCTCTGCTGGTGGGGAAGTGATACCAGCAGGCATTCCTCCTCTGCTGGTGGGGTTGGCGGAGGCAGAGGCAGCTCCTGCTGCTCTGCTCCTGCCGATGGAGGTGGCGGAGGCAGAGGCAGCTCCTGCTGCTCTGCTCCTGCCAGTGAAGGTGGCGGAGGCAGAGGCAGATCCTGCTGCTCTGCTCCTGCCGATGGAGGTGGCGGAGGCAGAGGCAGCTCCTGCTGCTCTGCTCCTGCCAGTGGAGGTGGGAGCGGCGTGTCGTCTCCTGGTGGCGGAGGTGGGAGCGGCGTGTAGTCTACCCTTGTTTCAGGGGACTGGTGCGGCCCTCCCTCTCTTGCAGGGGACTGGTGCGGCTCTGCCTCGGAAGGGGAGACCAGCAGGCATTCACCCTCTGCTGGTGGACAGGGACCCAGCAGGCATTCACCCTCTGCTGGTGGGGGACCCAGCAGGCCTTCACCCTCTGGTGGTGGACAGGGACCCAGCAGGCATTCACCCTCTGCTGGTGGACAGGTACCCAGCAGGCCTTCACCCTCTGCTGGTGGACAGGGACCCAGCAGGCCTTCACCCTCTGCTGGTGGACAGGGACCCAGCAGGCCTTCACCCTCTGCTGGTGGACAGGGACCCAGCAGGCATTCACCCTCTGCTGGTGGACAGGGACCCAGCATGCATTCACCCTCTGCTGGTGGACAGGGACCCAGCAGGCTTTCACCCTCTGCTGGTGGACAGGGACCCAGCAGGCATTCACCCTCTGCTGGTGGACAGGGACCCAGCAGGCATTCACCCTCTGCTGGTGGACAGGGACCCAGCAGGCATTCACCCTCTGCTGGTGGACAGGGACCCAGCAGGCATTCACCCTCTGCTGGTGGAGGAGGCAGAGGCAGCTCCTGCTGCTCTGCTCCTGGTGGTGGAGGTGGCGGAGGCAGAGGCAGCTCCTGCTGCTCTGCTCCTGCCAGTGAAGGTGGCAGAGGCAGAGGCAGATCCTGCTGCTCTGCTCCTGCCGATGGAGGTGGTGGAGGCAGAGGCAGCTCCTGCTGCTCTGCTCCTGCCAGTGGAGGTGGGAGCGGCGTGTAGTCTCCTGGTGGCGGAGGTGGGAGCGGCGTGTAGTCTACCCTTGTTTCAGGGGACTGGTGCGGCCCTCCCTCTCTTGCAGGGGACTGGTGCAGCTCTGCCTCGGAAGGGGAGACCAGCAGGCCTTCACCCTCTGCTGGTGGGGGACCCAGCAGGCCTTCACCCTCTGGTGGTGGACAGGGACCCAGCAGGCCTTCACCCTCTGCTGGTGGACAGGGACCCAGCAGGCATTCACCCTCTGCTGGTGGACAGGGACCCAGCAGGCATTCACCCTCTGCTGGTGGACAGGGACCCAGCAGGCCTTCACCCTCTGCTGGTGGACAGGGACCCAGCAGGCCTTCACCCTCTGCTGGTGGACAGGGACCCAGCAGGCATTCACCATCTGCTGGTGGACAGGGACCCAGCAGGCATTCACCCTCTGCTGGTGGACAGGGACCCAGCAGGCATTCACCCTCTGCTGGTGGACAGGGACCCAGCAGGCATTCACCCTCTGCTGGTGGAGGAGGCAGAGGCAGCTCCTGCTGCTCTGCTCCTGGCGGTGGAGGTGGCGGAGGCAGAGGCAGCTCCTGCTGCTCTGCTCCTGCCGATGGAGGTGGCGGAGGCGGGACCAGCAGGAATTCACCCTCTTCTTGTGGAGGTGGGAGCTGCAAGCAGTCCTCCCATGGCAATGGAGGTGGAACCAGCAGGAATTCACCCTCTGCTGGTGGAGACTGGGGCTGTGGACACTCTACCTTCCCCTTCTTGGGCCGTGGACGCACCGACTCCTCCCTCTTGGGCTGTGGACACACCGACTCCTCCCTTTTGGGCTGTGGACGCACCGACTCCTCCCTCTTAGGCTGTGGACGCACCGACTCCTCCCATTCAGGCGTAGGACGTTCGGGCTCCTCCCATTCAGGCTTAGGAAGTTCGGGCTCCTCCCATTCAGGCGTAGGACGTTCGGGCTCCTCCCACTCAGGCGTAGGACGTTCGGGCTCCTCCCACTCAGGCGTAGGACGTTCGGGCTCCTCCCACTCAGGCATAGGATGTGGCAGCAAGGGCTCCTCTTCTTCATCCTGCATGGGGCATAGGGCCAACGTGTGCCCATATGCCCCACAGCCAGGGCACCACTCCCCCCATCCCAGTCTTTGGGCCATTGCCTGAAGGGTCCTGTGGACGGAGCAGGGTTTGGTGGTGTGGCTAGGTTGGCCACAGTCGAAACACCACAGCCCTGCTTCCGCCTTTCTCCCTTTGCCCTCCTGTGCTCCTCTCCAGCCTCTTCTCCCTATTTCTTTTCCTTTTATTTTTCAAAAAAAAAAAACTGCGGTTCCCACTCTGGCCTGAGTCCTGGAGGCGCTGGTGATCCCTCTTCTGGACACCACGTGTCACAAAGACGGCCGGAGTGGGTGGCATCAGACCAGAGCCAGGAAATGGAAAAAGGATACCGCAGGTAGTGAAATGGCGTTTGCTCCGTCTTTATTCAATATACAAAAAAAATAAACCAAACGTTTTAACAAAAAGAGAAAACTATGCTCACCGAGCAAAATAAACAGTTAAACAAAAAAACAAGTCACGAACACAAAAAAGAAATACAATAACTGGTCCAGGTCAGGCTGAGCTTTAGCCGTCACTGTTCCTGGACTTATTCTTAAAGCTTTTTCTCTCTCTCTCTCTCTCTCTCTCTCTCTCTCTCTCTCTCTCTCGCTCCTACTACACCACCACCCCAAGCTAGAGAGCTGCAGACTTTTTATACAGGTGACCATCTCCCGATTAGCAACAAATTAAATCACCTAATTAATTCGGGAGATGGCCACCTTCTGCACGAGTTTTCTAACAAACGGCTATGCCGTCACAAATACATAAATAATAATATACGCGGCGCGCCGCCGTCCTAAAACACAATAAATAAACACACAAACAAACAAACACAAAATAACACGGGCGGAGGGGGACCCCATTCTAAAATAAAACAAACAAATACTGTACAGGGCTGCTCGCCCTGTTACACTTGGATACTGTTTAAATTTGTGTAAAGTTACGTCTCAATTTTTGTTTTGTTTCCTGTACTTTTTTATTACAATATTTTGAGCCAAATGAGGAAGACTGTGCTTCAACACAAACTAAAAACTTTGTGCATGGCCAAATTGGAACTCAGACAGAAACACTGAGGTATACACTCCCGGATTTTAATATTAATGAGATGGTTAATGAAATAATAATGAAAAACAGAAGGAAGACCAGAATGGGAAACAATGAATAACTCTTATCCATGGGAAGGACACGGGGCTAAGAGAGCATGAATAACTCTTACCCATGCGAAGGACACACGGCTAAGAGAGCATGAATAACTCTTACCCATGCGAAGGACACACAGCTAAGAGAGCATGAATAACTCTTACCCATGCGAAGGACACACAGCTAAGAGAGCATGAATAACTCTTATCCATGGGAAGGACACGGGGCTAAGAGAGTATGAATAACTCTTACCCATGCGAAGGACACACGGCTAAGAGAGCATGAATAACTCTTACCCATGCGAAGGACACACAGCTAAGAGAGCATGAATAACTCTTACCCATGCGAAGGACACGCGGCTAAGAGAGCATGAATAACTGTTACCCATGAGAAGGACACACGGCTAAGAGAGCATGAATAACTGTTACCCATGCGAAGGACACACGGCTAAGAGAGCATGAATAACTCTTACCCATGTGAAGGACACACAGCTAAGAGAGCATGAATAACTCTTACCCATGCGAAGGACACACGGCTAAGAGAGCATGAATAACTCTTACCCATGCAAAGGACACGCAGCTAAGAGAATGATTTAAGAATGATTTTTAAGAATGATACATTTTTATGCTGTGCAATAGACACTGCTTTGTGAATCCTCTTATTTGTGCTGCTAAACTTCATGCGAACTGCTGTTTAAAACTGTTGTCTCCAGGGACACTTGTAAATGAGCTTTGAAAAAAGAAAAATCAATTGTCATACAATTGAGAAAGAAAAAAAAAACTTAGACAACTACTAGACCAAGCCACATACATACCGACTGACCGAAAACCCATTACAAAAATATAATAATGAAATTCCCCTTTTGTGAATTCAGTGCTAGATACAAAAATTATCAATGTAACAATGCACCCAGCTCCCTGACCTCCCCAGACACTATGCAAACAGAGCAGCTGCATAACCACACAAGGGGAAGGTACCATATCCTGGGAGGCATGGCTATCGTTTCAACAGGTTGACAAAGCACTTGAACAGAGTGGCCAGGAACTCCTGCTCTTATACTTCTGCAGAGTCTTTTTGAATTGACATAGTTAAGAAATGTGGAAACTCTGTGACAAGCATGACACAGACTCCACATTCACCTTGAAACTACTTTGAGTAGAAGAGGAAGCATGACCTCAGAACGAATGCATGTATTTTACAATGCTTTTGGTTTGTGATTTCTGGAAAACTGCAATTCCAGCAAAACCATCGCCATCTACAGTCTTCCTTAATACCAAATCAGATAAGACTGCTAGAGAGTGACGCACATACAGCTCCAGACCAGCATTACTGTGTGATGTTACAAGATGAGGAGCAGAAGTGTATACATTATAATAATAATAATAATAATAATAATAATAATAATAATAATAATAATAATAATAATAGAGGTAGGTCTTGGTAATATTTGTTAATGTACTCTAAGTAACACATTGCCATCACATTTTCCTATATGAAAGGTGCACATGTGACAGGGGCAAATTACTGCTGGCAACACAATATTATGTAAACACTGTTTTAATAGTCGCTCCCTATGCCACATTACGTTTACGGAGCATCAGGAACTTCCCACAGCCAGCAGGTTGGTGTCTATTTTAGTAGAGAGCAGCACTATAGTCTTAGCAGCATTGGAAGAGATTGGTGACCTCAAGGTATGTATATGTATTTAATTCTGAATAAAATGTAGATTTAAAGGAATTCTTATATTTTTCTGCAAGGAACTCAAACCAATAAACTTTGCGCATTGGCTTGCATTTGAGTACTGATTTTCCAATGACCGACATGTTTTCAATATCGACTTCTTTTCTTCATGCACCCTCTTGAAGTTGACTGGAAGAGCAGCATCACAGGAGCCATCAATACATGTTCAAATCAATTACCATAAAAAAAATTCACATAATGTGTGCGTTATTGCCCCCCTACAAAATAAAGGCGATACAAGATTTTTTTTTGTTAGCACCATGTACCTTTAATAAACACTTTTTAAATGTGTTATATTTTGAGCATATGTCCCAAATGAAATTACAAATCATTAAAAGGAATGTTTGGACATACATTTCATATAAAAATGACTTTTACAAAGCAGTTGATCAGGAAGCTGGAAAGCCCTCTTCAGAAAACAGTTCTAATAATAAAATAGTTCTTGTAAACACAGCTGTAGGACTGACTTCATTCTGTCTGTTTTCCTCCTACTACACTTGCTGCAGATGGAGGCTGATTGAAATGCACTCTACACAGCTATTTCAGAAGGCACTGTACGCAGCATGAATGCACAAATATGACAAGCCCAGATGTCGCAGAGCAGGGTTATTAAATCTTAGCTGCTTGCATGTTGTGACAGGCATGATATGAATTCTGCTGTGGGGAATAAGTGAATATTCCTAAAAAGAACTGTCATTTCTTAGAGAAAGAGGGTATTTAAAAAGTCAGGAAAATGCCGGAGGAATCCTAAGTCAGGGGTTCTCAACCTTTTTTGAATCACGCCCCACCTTGGTCATTTTTTTTGTACTTGGCGCCCCCCTCACCACAGTTTCTAGAATTATAAATCACATATCAGAAGTCAATGAAAGTGAAGTCCTAAGTGTTTGCACCCATTGTGAGTCCTGCTGCTTCAGTTAAGCAATAGAACCCGAAGAGGGCTTTAGCATCTGGTAAGGCTCTTCTCGTTATGTCAAGCCAAAATGGAAACGTTAACAAAATTGGGATTTAAAGTTTTTCTGGGGTTTTTTCGTGATTTTATGCAGCACTAGTTTCTGTTGCTGATGAATACAAACGTTTTACTCAATATTCCATGAGTAATGCGGTTTGCTCAGAATTCCATCTGTGATCTGGTAGCCTCCAGGCTTCATTATCGCACCGGTGGACTATGTCGCATGGTGGATATTTGCAAAAGCCTGTTTTTCAGTTCAGGTACCTCATACACAAAAGCAAACATGCTTTGTGAACTGTTTTTAAACTTATGTAAAAGAATACAAGTACAGCTAATTATATTTTTTAATTAGGATTTGTGTGCATGTTCGTGTATTTGTGTAAGTTTCAGTATTCAAGTTACTGTTAGGTCCTCAAATTTCTTAGGGAAAAAAAAGTTAGTAATTAAAGATATCTAGCAGTCTATCTGTGCTAATACAGATCATGCAACTAGTTCAGTAACTTGTTCAGAGTGTGTTCATAACGTTTATTCAAAGCCTCCTTCCTGGCTTTGTTAGAAAAGAGAGCAGTTGCTACTGTGATATGCTGAAATAAAGTCGCTGAAAGTTGCTGCATCCAGAGACTAAGTTGCTATTGTATTTACTGTATTGCCGCTGACAGCAAACACTATTCTCGGTTTTATAGAAACTGTATATACAGAAATAAACCTTGAAGTATACCACTTACTTCAAATGCAAAAATCAAATGCTTCTAAATAAACCAGAAAAGATATTTAGGGTTTCTGGTTTTCAGGTTTTATTTCTGAGCGCTCCGTCTGCCTTTAATGTTGTAATTAGTGTCATTAAACCATCTTGGTTTCTTAATTTAATCATGGAAAAATGATAATGACAAAATAAGCTCAACTATTTTTCTACCTATACATTCCTAATCCACAGTGATGATCGCTTCACCATCGCTGCTTGGAGATTGTAGCTACAACACTAACTGTTTCATAAAACAAAGACACCACCCTTGCTAAACCTGTCAAATAAAATGAATAATAATTGCGATGATTCATAATGTGTTTGCATTATAGGAGCACGACTTAAAATGCAGAGCAATTAATTTTATTCTGCCGCCTTCATTCTGCATGTTATTTGTTGCAGTAGAAAGAAGTCTTAGTTAATCAGCATAAAACATATTTAAAGGCAGATACATTCGTCAGAAAAAAAAGAAGCTCTAGATATATTTGAAATACCGATATTAAATTGAAATTCAGACAGTAGTCTAATAAACACATCAATCACTCGACATACAGTAAGTAAATAGACACAATTTAAGCATACAGTATGCCGAGTGGCACACTGCTTGACTCAACACGAAAAACCATTTTACACTCAATTTCAACTGTGTATTGGCCTATTCACGGAGCACAGTGTTTGGGTCTTGGGATAAAGCTGATGTGACACCACAGAAACCCCTATTTATAAGGCATGTTTATGTATAGTAAAGTACAGTGATTGTTCACAAAAAATAAATAAATACGCTAATAGAATTGTTCTCTAGATCATTTCCATTGAATTTCTCAACTTTAAACAAAAAAAATATATTCACTTTTTTGTGAATATCTGGCTAAACAGATTGACTAGTTTTAGCTTTAGTTAGGTAGTAAACGCATTGGAGGGCCATACTGAATCCTAGCATGGCCTTATACTAAGATAAAGGAATGAATCAGACACAAACAAGTGGATGTCTCTTTTTAGCATCCTGCTGTAATATGATTATTTTCTCATGTTTCAATTCATGAAAAAAACTAAAATAAATTTAAAAAAAAATGCGTTGGTTTAAAGCTAAGATCAGACTCTTCAAGCTGACCAGAAGTGTAGAACTGAAGTATTTGCAAGGCCAGATTCACTCGTACCACTTATGTGAGACATATGGAATTATGCATTTTTGATTGTAATTGTATTTATTGTATTTATATAGCGCTTTTTATACAAAAGTATCTCAAAGCACTGTACAGTACATAGCAGGAAAAAAAGAACAAACCACAATACATTTGTATAGCATGTCACACATACATCTGACACAATCAGTCAATTTAAATAACATTTTTAAATAACCTAATATACATAATAATACAAAAGCAGCAATTTTAAAGTTACATTAAAACCCACTAAGATAAGAAAACCATTTTATAAAAGTGTGTTTTTGGTCTTGACTTGAAAACTGTAACAGTCCCAGCTTCCCTGACAAACAAAGGCAGAGCATTCCATAATTTAGGAGCTCGACAAGAAAAGGCCCTACCTTCTCCCGTGTTGCTTTCGTTGACCCTAGGAATAACCAGCAGCCCCGCATCCTGTGATCTCAGAGTGCGGTTTGGAAGATACAGGGTCAATAACTCCTGCAAATAACTAGGTGCTAATACATTCAGGGCCTTGTAAATTAATAGCAAAATCTTAAAATCAATTATATACTGCACAGGGAGCCAGTGTAAAGAGGCCAAAACAGGGGTAATATGTTAGTCAGAATTCTAGCAGCAGTATTCTGAACAAGCTGCAAGCGGGATGCCACACATATTTGGAAACCAGAAAAAAAGTGCATTACAATAATATTAGGTGAGATTTACTGGAATTATTTTGTTCCCTCTGTGTACAGTTGGGAAGATGGACGTTTAGTATACCGTATGGTAATACGATATTAAAAAGGGTAAATATATGAATACTTGTTGGTGTCACAGTGCTGTGCTTGAGGAGAAAAAAACATCACAGTATATAAAATGCACTCGTATGAAAGCAGATTGAAAGTGAATATTTAATTGGAATAAAAAATAACACAACTGGAATCACCTAGGATACGCTGGCTGATCAGGCTTAACGTAGCATGTATCAGAGCTGGCAAGGAGAGCAATCGGCAGGGGAGATTTTCATCACTGCACTTTCAGAGGATCAGGAACACATGGTGAATAAAAAAAACAAATGAATTTAACTTTTTAAAATGTTAACTTTACTGTGCACTGCTGTCTATAACAAGGAAAGCTGTTTTGATGTAAAAATATAAAAATAATAAGAAAAAAATAAAGCAAACAAATACCTCCTATGAAGTAACTTGTTTCCATTAAAGACCAGTTGTATAAAATAAATAAAATAAGAAAATCAATTTAAAAGTCCAATGCTTTTTTTGTTCAAAAAATGTTCTCAGTGTATAAGTCATACTAAGGGTTGTATTGTTCTCACTGTAAGACATGGCTTATTTCACTGCATTTCACTCTCATGATTTAAGCGTAGTATTTATTAAAGCAGAAAAGAATTGCGTTGTCACATTCAAAATGGATCATTTGTGTCATTGTAATTCATCCTGTAAGTATGGCCCCAATGCTTGTTGGTGAGTAATGGCTCAGTTTTTACACCACTAAATAATTCACTGAGATGTTTTAAATCTTCCATAGTTTAGCCGTCTCTCCACTCTGCAGTTTCAGAATCTATTTATTGATGTAAACAGAGGGTGGTCAGAATCAGCCAAAGTGGTGAGTTTTACAGTCAGGAGTGCAGGTGTGTGCCCTGGCCGTGTGAAGTTGACGATCTTCACTGGGGATCCCACAGGGAGTGATGCATTGGCTCCTGCAGGTTAGGGAGGCAAAATCAGCAGGAACTGTGTATTTTTACAGTGGACCTGTGCTACAGCTGACCCTATCGGCCAGGAGCCCAGTGAGCTCAAACGAACACCTACAGGGCTGTTCAGTTGCTTGTTGAGATCCGCTGTTGAGCTCCTGGGTGTAAAGAGACAAATTGGCTTCTTGGTTGGATTGGAGCACTCCCTGTGACTTACAGTTCTGCTGTATGTTGTGGGGATTGCTGCAGTGAGGGAACAACAGTGACTTGGGATACAAAGAGATAAAGGAAGATTAAAACATAAAGCACTTTATTCCACCTAGGGCGTGTGTATTTACAATACTTTAATTGTTACCCAGTACTGTAAATACAAAATATATACATTGCAGTATTATTTACAATGTATCCTGTATGTCACTATAACAGGTCTCAAGTCCAGCTACCAACCAAACCTGACTCCCAGCTCCTGGATCTGTTGCCATGCCACCTTAACTAATGAATTTCCATTGTATTGTAATCTTCAACCTCTGCAGCGTGGGGAATTAGAAACTCAAGTTTCACAGTACATGAAGAGAGGGAGTGTGACAGGTTGGATTTCATATTTATCCTTAGGATGGAGGTACTGCTTTAAAGGTCACAGCAAGAGAGATGTATGGGAGAGGAATGAAAAGAAAAACATGCACCATGAACAAAAGTATGGCTTAAGGCCAAGACAACCAGCCGAGTCAATGTTGTACTATGAATCACAGCTCTGCTTTGGTACAGGGAAACTGAAAGGGTCACCATTCCTTCCATGTGAGGGGTCTCCTGCATCTCCTGCATCTTGATGAACCCAAGGCTGGCTTGGATTTTCAAGACAGGTCCCAAACTCTGGACTCAAAGCACAAGAGGAAAGCTTGCTCTTTTAATCCTTTTGAGAGTTCTTGACATTTGTATTTGCGCTCAGTTCAATATAAATATATTTACAATGAACACATTACAATAAACAAATCAAATTAAGAGAATTTGGTGGTGGACTACTTAGAATGATATGATTTCTGATTGCCATTAAATGATAATAATACAAAGTAGATGTATTTATCACTGTAATTCCATTAAAACTGCATGCTATCAATCTTAATTTTATTAAAACTATGAAATTAAAATGGACATATGGCAGTGCCAGACTTTCTCTGATGAAGGAGCTATAGGGGGGGCAGAACAAAAAAATTAGGGGGCTACATTTTCCGTGTCTGAAGTGGACCAGGGTGAACAGCAAGCATTTAAACAGCAAGCATTTAAACGTGTGCTGATGTATTTTACACTTGAAAAGCATAACAAGAAAGTGAAATTGTCATGATATATTGTCTTAAACGGGGTCTGGGATATTTCAACAGGCAAGCCATCAATGCAACTGTTTTCCCTGGTCTGCACTCTGGTGTGATGGGAGGTGCTGACTAAAGAAAACTCATAATACTTGTCCTTTCTGTGGATCTTGTTTTCTGTTGATGCCGTCAATGTGAAAACAGCAACATTTTATGATCACCATATTGGTTTAAAAGCAAGCATAAGTTCTATGACAAAGTTATCCGAAAATGTCACCAATAACAAAATTGAAGTTAGCTGTAGCTACAAGTGAAAACTATATCTGATCCTTTCTCATACCACCTGAGGAGGACTTTGAATCTTAAAATAAAAAAGCAGAATTGTGGTTCTCCAGGTAAAAAAACCAACAGTGTTTAGCCCAATAAGTCAATGGAGGCAGGGACCTTGAGGACAGATAGAAGTTACAGGAGAGGAGTCATAATTTGGAAAAGTTAAATAATAATAGTAAACTGTAATAAAATATTCACTGTTAGGTTATGGCGTGTTCTGATGTGAATGGGAATGAATGTGCATACCGAGTGTGTGACTAAACTAAACTGTACTGATTGAGGGCAGCTTACATAGACAGTTGTAAACAGGAAGGGAAGGGTTATTCCCAGATAAAGTGTTTCCAATAAATATCGCTTGTTAGGGCTGGGAACACAAACGCCCTGTAGATAGAGGCGACCTTTCAACCGTGCGTATCTGCAACTAGCATTTGTAATAAAGGACAGCTGACACCCGATAGGCCAGATGGAAGGCTCTCATGGGCTGGATTTGGCTCACGGGCTGCCAATTTAAGAACACTGCTTTAACTCTTTAAGGATAATGACTGGGTAAACACAATCACACTGAAGTGTCATTCTGGGCCATTGATTGGGTAAACATGATCACACTGAAGTGTCATTCTGGGCCGTGATTGGGTAAACACGATCACACTGAAGTGTCATTCTGGGCACGTGATTGGGTAAACACGATCACATTGAAGTGTCATTCTGGGCCTGTGATTGGGTAAACACGATCACACTGAAGTGTCATTCTGGGCCGTGATTGGGTAAACACGATCACACTGAAGTGTCATTCTGGGCCGTGATTGGGTAAACACGATCACACTGAAGTGTCATTCTGGGCCCGTGATTGGGTAAACATGATCACACAGAAGTGTCATTCTGGGCCGTGATTGGGTAAACACGATCACACTGAAGTGTCATTCTGGGCCCGTGATTGGGTAAACACGATCACACCGAAGTGTCATTCTGGGCCCGTGATCGGGCATTTCATTTTTAAATGGCGGAGACATTTTACAGCAGCACGCAGTGACAAAACATCATAGGAACTTGTTTAGCGCTAATAAATAAAAGGGAAAACACTGTAAATCCTATGTATTTGACTTAGTTATAGTAGTTATATTAGAACATGTATTCTGTCTCATGTGTTTTAATATATGTTTTTACAACATTTATAAATATCAAGAATCGAGTGGATATAAGCAGATAATGTTTCATGAACTAAATTTATCAGGTAAAAATTCCAAGATGCTACTGTAAAAAAATAGATTTTTGGTGAATTTTTATACGAAGAAAGTCAAATACAGCCCAAAAAACCATGGTCCGGGGGGAGCATCTCCCTGAAAAATGCTTGGTCCTTAAAGGGTTAAAATCAATTCTATACTTCACAGGGAGCCAATGTAAAGAGGCCAAAACAGGTGTAATATGTTCACTTTTCCTGGTTTTAGTCAGAATTCTAGCGGCAGTATTCTAAACAAGCTGCAAGCGGGATACCACACATTTTGGGAGACCAGAAAAAAGTGCATTACAATAATCAATTCTAGATGAAACAAAGGCATGTATTAGTCTCTCGGCATCAGAAATGAAAATAATTGCTCTAGGTTTGGCTATATTTCTCAAATGGTAAAAATATACTTTAGTAACTTCCCTAATATGAGTCTCAAATGATAGATCTGGAGTTTACCAGTGCCATCTGCTGCTCTGAGAGCATGTTTATGAACGCACTTCTCCCCGCACATTTTTTAAGATTTTCCACTGCATATCTTCAACAAACACTGTTGCAAATGGGAAGAAAATACTGGTGCACACCCCTACTGACCATTTTGTATACTGGCTTTGTTACACATCTTCCACCTTGCTCAGGTTTGCTCTAAACACACACAAGTTTACTAAAAAACAAACAACACAGTATTTTAATAACTGTAATAAGAACCATCCAGGATGACATCAAAAATCATACACATTTAAGGGAATAGTAAACAAAATATAAAGATGAATTTGAAACTTCTTTCTGTTTAATATACTGGACTGTATAGGATCTCCAGGTGTTTTTTTCCTAATTGCCTTAACCACCCAGCTGCCCAATTTCCATGTCAAAAGTTGGCTTTTTTTGTTGCAGATTTTTTCATTCCTAACCCTCAAGTAAGCAATTTGGACAGTTAAAAAAAAGCTTCATTTTGTAAAAATACACACTTTTTTATTGTTATTATGAAAAAATGGAATTATTTCAATAGAGCTTAAATAACAAAATAACAACACTTTGTTTACAAATGTAGCATTATGACACTATAAATAACAACATAACATAAATTTGTTTCCAATGGCAGCATTATATAAGTATAAATAACATTCTTTTTTTACAATTGCAGCAGTACCATAACAACAGTGCGGCATAAAAAAGTCATTGTGCATTCATATCACTGCTGATGTCTACATGGAAATCGCGGGATAAGCAGTTGGGTGGTTACCTAGTAATAAAATAACTTGAATTGTTTTTTAAATGTGAAGATCTGAAAATCATTGTGCAGTGCTTGCTGCTTTGCAATCCCCATCAGTAATTCAGTGAAGGGAATCACATTGTCTAAAAATAATGATTTCACACTGTTCTGTAGCTCCCTACTTTGCTCTCTATTGCCACACATCTATCCGCCTACTCTGTAAGGGGGTGGGAAGAGTTCTCATGCAAACCAAAAGCATGTCTAATTAGAGCAGGGTGTCCTTGGCCTTCTAAGCTTCCTTCCAGCTGAAATGAGAATTCCTCTGTTTTGCCTTTAACACTAGAACTGCCGCGGTTATATTCATACCTAAAACCGCTGCTGGCAGTCATTGTGACGGTTACATTTTAAACAACATCAGTATTAAACTGAAAGACAAGCTATCGGATACAACTGAAAAGTTTTATTCAAGCACATCATATCAAACATCTGCACAGCCGAAATGTCATATTTAAATGAATAATTAAACATGAAAGGGTTTATTTTCTAACTTACCACATATACAGCACTACTTCAAAAAATGAAAAACTATAATAAAATAAACATTTCAAAAGAAACTACTGTGTAAACAGGTATATGTACATACAAAATTAAAATGAAAGTAGTTTTTAATTTAAAACGAAAGTAACATGTTTTGTCTTGCATGTGTGTCACTCGGTGCTGCTTTGTAGTTTTCTGATCTAAATGTTTCTGCTGAAGCTCTGTGTCTTCAAGATGAAGTCTCTCCTACTGATATTTTCCCTGCTGCATTCCTTGTACAAAATGAAAGAATTGAGGGCTGCCAGGTCCAGTAGAGATACAAGAGGCTTGCATATAAAAATGAAATAGAATACTGTAGGTTATATTCAAAATAAAAACATGTATTGTAAAGGCAGTCAAAATGACAGCTTTGGCAGTTCTAGGTAGAGGCGATTATAACTTTTTTTTATTTTTGCGATCCTGCCTTTCAAACGCCATCATGGTACTTAATACATGTATTTAGAAAAAGTCAAGAACGGACAAAAATGCGTATCTTTCACACACGCACAGTAATTTAAATTTTAAAAGTAAAAACCATCAAAATAACTGCCATGGCAAATTCAGTTTGTTTTGGCTTGTGTTTACTAATTCACTTTGCTTCGGCTCGTGTTTACTAATTCACTTTGTTTTGGCTCGTGTTTACTAATTCACTTTGTTTTGGCTCGTGTTTACTAATTCACTTTGTTTTGGCTCGTGTTTACTAATTCACTTTGCTTCGGCTCGTGTTTACTAATTCACTTTGCTTCGGCTCCTTTTACTAATTCACTTTGCTTCGGCTCGTGTTTACTAATTCACTTTGCTTCGGCTCGTGTTTACTAATTCACTTTGCTTCGGCTCGTGTTTACTAATTCACTTTGCTTGACTCGTGTTTACTAATTCACTTTGCTTCGGCTCGTGTTTACTAATTCACTTTGCTTCGGCTCGTGTTTACTAATTCACTTTGCTTCGGCTCGTGTTTACTAATTCACTTTGCTTCGGCTCGTGTTTACTAATTCACTTTGCTTCGGCTCGTGTTTACTAATTCACTTTGCTTCGGCTCGTGTTTGCTAATTCACTTTGCTTCGGCTCGTGTTTACTAATTCACTTTGCTTTGGCTCGTGTTTACTAATTCACTTTGCTTCGGCTCGTGTTTACTAATTCACTTTTCTTCGGCTCCTGTTTACTAATTCACTTTGCTTCAGCTCGTGTTTACTAATTCTGGCCTTGTGTAAATATTCCCTTGGTAACCAGACGCTGCTTGCATGATTATTCCCCATAACAAACACATGGTACCATATCATTCTCAGAGTGCCACCATTTCCAGACCATTTCACAATATATGTTTTTAAATCTGTGGCATTGTCATTGCTGATTATGCCTTTTCTAGGCTTTCTTCAGGGTATTAGAATGATAAAACCTAGCTGTAAGGGATAGTAATTACATATTCTTTAAAATGATTACAATAAAAGCAGAAAATGGGCCATTTTCTGTAACACTGATCAAAATGGTTGTAACTTAGTGGTATGTAAAGCTGAAAAGCTAAATGCATTGCCAGTATCCTCTCCTGCTATAACATTTGAACTGTCTGACCCTGCCTGAAAGGTTTATATTATCCCTGGTTCTGCAAGCATGTACCCTAGTCAGAGAGCACTGCATAAGCATCTGCGTATTTTACTTTCTGTTAAACATGGCAATGCTGTCAGAGACATGGTTAACACTCACTTCAAGACTAACTAGGGCACATATTATCAGAATACTTTAAAAAGCCTCCTATGGTACTGTGACAGGGCGGAAGCCCTCCCTGTAAATAGTGTTTTGTCTAGCTGTAAATAAGAGTTATTATTTTGAATTTAAGTTTGGCAGGCGTGGGGTTAATTCCATCCCTGCCGGAATCCATGTGCAGAATGTGGCTGGGTCTTGAGTGAATAGTTGATGTTCAATCAAGCCCAGTCACATGGTAGATATCCTTTGTTTGTTGGAGGTAGTTAGAAAAGAGAAGAGCTGGGGGTAGCAGGCTGTACTCTTGGCTAGCACATCGTGATAGCACTGCTTGGGTGTGAGTTTATTTTGTTTGTCAATTGATTTGTTTGTTTAACCCTTTCAGTAACAGACATTTTTCAGTGGGATGCTCCCCCAGGACCAACTGTTTTTTGGCTGTAGTTGACTCTCTATAAATCTGTTTTTCACAGTAGCAAAACTGGTGTAACTGGGTAAATGCACTATTGATTACATGGGACAATGCGGACCAAACCCAGGTTTTACCTGCTAGGTGATGTTTCTCTATTGGGGTTATTTAGATGGTACACCTGGAAGGCCAGTATTCTGTGCTGTTTGTGTCATACGGCTAGAACATGGACTGCAGCCTGTGTGCTGACTGGGTTTTAATCATTTTTATTGCATTTGTATTGTGTTACTGTTTTTGTCCACAGAAATGCAGTCTTAATATGTGCAGTTTGGGTTTATTTATGTTTGTGTGTTTAGTTTTGCATGATAAGCTTATGACTTTTTTTATGACACTGAGATTAAAATGTATATTTATATTTCTGGCCTTCGTTTACTCGCACTGCACACCTTTATACAGTAACTAACGTGCTTTGCTGGAGTGCAGGTTTACAATGATATTCTACACACTCAGGACGGACTATCAACACGGCAAGCAACTACTGGAGTTCTTATTTCATGTATTAGGATCCTTAGGATTATTCTTCCCAAAGTGAATCTGACAACTAAAAATGACTCATCTAAGACTCATATAAGACTGCAAAGGTCGAGTCAGTGCTGTCAGTATTCTCGCAGAGTTGCTGTTTAACAGTGAACAGTTCATCCAAATCCATTGAAATTCAGGGCTGAGGTCCTCCCCTCACTCCACAAGCTTTAATCAGCTGCTGTAATTGTTTTACTTGCCATTGCTGGATAATAATAAATGAAGAGATTTCATTATCTGCCATTATAGATTTTCTGCAGGAGCTTCAGCATGCAGGCTCCATTTCAGCATCCGGAAGCTAATCCGTGGCTTGTAAAGACATCTGCTGCTATCACCCTATAGAATGAACTCATTCAGCTTCATAAAGTAGAATGAAACCGGCTGAATAATGTTACGTTAACATACTGAAATACATAACGCTGTGTAGTTTTCCATATACTTAACAAAAAACTGACAAATTTGAAAAATTTCAAAATGAAACATGAAATACTGTACTACTATTATGGCTTCCGGTAGACTTTTGCGATAGAATCTTGTAGTTTATTTGATTACATGATGTTAAATAAAAGTCCTGAAATTCTAGGTGATGCAGAAATTTTGGCCATAGCTGTATATTAAGACAAAAGAACCCACACATTGTACAACACTAAGATCTTTTAAAGGAGTGCTACACATCTCTTTAAAGCACTATCACTTCATATTATCATTGTTTCCTCTTTTCTTGTTTAACTAGGATACATAATTGGTGCATACACAAGCAGAGGGTCCTCATAATCCTCATAATCTGAAAGATCAATTGCAATTCAAGATTTCTATAGGAGGCTTGGATTGTATAATAAAAGTTTGGTGCAAGATCAAGGCAGTTATCGCATTCACCGTGTGTGCCAGACGGACAAACAATCCGACAATCACAATCTGCGTATAACAGTCCCTGTTGTTTGAATGAGGACCTGTGACGAGGATAGATGGAAGCAGCAAATCAACCTCTCGACGAGGAAGGACGCTGGGTAAGGTTGGTGGTACACCTTCTCCGAGATGGGTCAACTCGATGGTGGGACGAAACTGGACATCCTGAGGAAAGAGCATAGCTGTATGACTGCGCAACAACTCCATTCTGACCAGCTGTGGTGCAGACGTGATTGGATAGAGCGCGGCGACGCACTGATTACAAAGAGGAGTTTTGCAGTACAACGGGCATGCAGCTATGTGACTATGGCCCCTTACATTGAATGCTGATTCAGCAGGAGCGCTGCTGTGTTTTTGTTTTGTTATGTTGCATTGCAGAGGAGGAATACGACAGGAGCTGAAGCCGCGGAGTCAGCACTCACCCTGGAGTACTTTCCCCTGCACACCAGCACTGCACATCCTTGCAGTGGTTTACATGTTGGTTTGTTTCACGTGAATGAACAATGCGTGAAACTTGCCAGGAAAGCTCATGAAAATGTCCTAAAAACAGTCTCTGTATTTTACCGTGAAAGTCTCAATTTCTTGTGAGATTCCAGGAAATGCTTGTGAAATCAACGCCCACTTACACATGTAAATACGAAAGTGTTAATTAGCTCGTTCAAGTCCTTTCCTGAAGCTGCTATAAAAGTCATATGGGAATACATAAGTTACCATGGTCCAAAGATGGCAGAGGGAAAGTTAATTTTTTGTTTGCAGTATGTCCTTTATCAGGTTGATGTTGCAGATAACCCCACTTTTTTCTCCGTCTTCCCTAAAACTTTGCATAATGCTAATCATGCATGGATCTAAATGTGTTTGTAAAGTATTATACGGATTGCATTTACCAAGTTTCTGTTTAAAACTGTTTCTAAAAATGTTTGATAAACTGCATCGTGGGTTTGTGAATTCAGGTGGTTACAGCTACTGTACAGTACTTCAGAATACACTTGCAAATAGCTTTCCAAACAACTGTCAAAATGTCTTTATTGTAAAGTACTAAGTACTATGTTTAAATGTGTATAACTATACTCCCATGCAATTTCTGCTAGTTATGTCTGAGCAAAACCCGTGTCCATCCTCCACTTACGTCTGTTGGAGCGATGAAGAGACTTGGGTGTTTAATATCCATAAGGGAAGAGGATATGATGAGGCAGCTTGATACAATGCACAACACAAAACTTGTTTAACCCAAAATGTGATGTGGAATTTCCGCAACTTATTTATTGGGAATCAACAATACTACTCAATATTCCAACTCTTTATTATGCAGAACCAGTCATACAAGTGCAGTGCAAATGAGGATGCTATATTTGATGTAAAGAGATACAAAATAAGCTAATGAAAGAAAAATGTGATAGAAAATAAAAGTATACCATTGGCTTACAAAAATAAAGCTAGCCATGCATCTCTAATAGCAGGACCCTCTATCGCTGTTGTGCAATTCTTGCTGGAGGCTGAGGTAGCTGTTCCTCCTCTTGCCTGAACACCCCCTTACGGTCCTGGCACAGATCATGCTGGATACAGCAGGCAGTAATAATTTGGGGAACAAACTCATGGTTCACTTCAGTATGCTTAAGTAATATCCACCACCTCCCTTTCAATAGCCCAAACGCCTGTTCAACCACCACTCACCCCACAGATGATGTGTGAAAAGCAGTGTGGGTAACAACACTAAAACAAAGTATTAAAAAAAACAGGCACTCTCCATCAGCAAATCAGACCTTTAATAACCATTTACGTCACACACGATGTCATGTAGATTCTCTCTCATGTAAACAGTATTTTAGGGACTTTCATGGTTAACAGCACGAGAATCTAAGTGGGCTTAACGTGGTCTATTGCTGCACCAACTTGCGGACTACAGCTGCGGGAAGAGGAGAAGAATTATTGTTTTCCCCATTACCATTGTTGGTAGTGGGGCAATTGATTCAATAAAGCAGGCCCATTTTGAAAACAGAAGACCTGTTTGGACTTATTTTAACCCACAGCACTCACCATCCTGACAGGACCGTAAAAATACAACAACTTCCCGCACTATAGGTAAATTCCACTCCAGCAGCAACTAGTTTTATTTATTTATCTACAACATTTTACTAAAAAAATCTGTATGTCCTCCTGATAGTCCGAGTAGATACACAAACAAAGGGAATCAAATCAAGCAAATGTGAACATTTGAATTTTTTTCCAACACGAAACAAGCAAAAGTCTTGGGCTTTTAATGGACGCGCAAAGATCCAGACTGAGACAAGCTCTCCAGATGCAGCCTCTCCTTTTAACACAACACTTTCATCAGCTCTTCTAGTAGCACCTCTAGTCTCACTATACATGCAGTTCCTACAGCCTACCCTGAATGAGAACAAATATATAGAGAGAAAGAGAGAAAGTCAGGCTTTCCTCTTGCTATGCAACAGACTAATCCTTCCTTGTAATTATTGAAGATTTCTTTAATTTCCCTTGCACTGTGATAGCCTTCAGTGTCAATCTCCTTGTTAATATCCCATGTTTTATTTATACTGCTTACTGTACGTGGTGACACTGTCCCCACAGGCCCTGTGTTGTGAGTGTATGCCTCTGTGCACACTCAAACCTGATATCAAGGGAAGGAAATGAAATTACGCAATGTGGGGCAAGGTACTGTCCTTTTAAAAGAAATGCGCATTTGAGCAGTACAGGAACTCGTGTTAGCTGATGAAACATGCATAGAACCCCAGGGTCCTGAGGCTGCATGTTGCATACATCAAGATTAATGTTACATTATATAACATAATGTGTGTGTGTGTGTGTGTGTGTGTGTGTTAGCATAATTAGAACACTTTGAAAAATAGTACCTACAAGGATTTCAAGTTTACTGAAGTGTTATATCACTGCATGGAAAAATCATAGCATAGTGTAGTAAAGCTTTTGGGGTCCCCAAGTGGGTGATCTGGTAAAGGCAGTACTGCGCGGTCAGTCACACAGTCAGGGGAGTGTCCTGGCTGTCTTAGCTGGGGATTCCACAGGGAGCATTCTTACCTGCTGGGCTGGCCTTTCTGGAAGCTCGCCAACTGTAGAGGCAATTGGCTTGGTCGTTAGTTAAGTTGTCAAAATAAAAAAAAAATAAAAAAAACAGTGAAAGCTTTGTGAATATAGCTCTATACAGATGCAGTAACACTTTGTTTAATATAGAGTATACATACTCGAGGTGTAGAAATCACTTGGTAATAAACATTCCTTGCTGAATGAAGGACACTCTCTGTCAAGAGGTGTGAACTCCTGTGTACATTTTGCCTTATACTGTTAATTAGGGACATGCAGAAAAAAAGCAAAATGACAATACAGCTGGGGTTACAATCCCCTCCCTAATGTGGAATGTGTCCAGGTGTTCATTGATTTGTTGATTATAGCCCTGGCCACATGCTATAAAGAACAGCTAGAAAGCCAGTTCTTGGTTCTCACTCTACAAGGCTGGAGGTGATAGATTGCTGTGTGTTTGATAGTAGCAGGACAAAAGGAAAACACTGAGGATCACCGCGTGTATACCTAGGGGTTTAAGAAACAGGGAAATAGTTAAGGGAATTTCGATCCCACAATGAGTATTGGCAGAGTGTGAGTGTAGAAGGCTCCTGGAGTGGGATCTCTCTTAAAGGGGGAGTAATGCTCAGCCACTGTTGGGGCAACCTTTATTCTCTTAGCTTTCTTTTACTTTGTTTTGTTTTGCATTTTCATATGTGTGTTAAGAGAGCAACCCACACTAGGACTACCATTGTTGGTGGCTACCTGTTACTGAAATCAGAATTGTGTAAATATTTTAAATAAAACCTGGACACCTGTGCCAGTGTGTCAATGGCAATCCCTCTGTCTCTCGGAGCAGATTCCCTCTCTCCTCGTACATATGTATATGATGAACCTATACATCAAATTGATAGTTCCTATGTAAAAGAGAAACATGACTCTGAGCTGTGAATGTACAGCAATCTAACACTCCCACTCGTCACTTGGAGATGTGTTGCTCTGAGCTGAGTGGTGGCTAATCCCATTTGTGCCCGTGCATCTCTTCCCTGCCTCTTGCGGTTCTGCTCCCAAGCTGCTGCTTGCTCCATGGCTAACTGAGAGTGTTAGCAGATTGGCTTCCAGCGTGGCACAGGTTAGCACAGCTCTGAGACCTGGTCCCACTCCAGGGATGAGAACAGCTGTAGCAATGTGATTAGTGGACTGCCAGGCAAAGAACCTGGCATGTGTGGGTAAACTATTCAGTGAAACACAAGCAGTTCTATAGTATTGTAACCAGCTTTTTCCAGTACTGAAATACAGGGGAATTTGGGTACAAAACTTACATGGTGAAGTATTGTTATTACGGTTCCAAACCTGTGCAATAAATTAAGAATTTTACTCTAGTGTAATATGAAGATTTTTTCTTTTTCTTTTTTTTTTTTTTTAAGTAAATAAGTAAATTGACTAATGGGCCCATAGTGGTAAACACACACTTTGATAAAAGTAATACCATTGGGGTCTGCAAATAAATTGTATAATTATGTAACAATGGGGCTGACAGGCGTCTAAACAATGCGGGGGCAGGGGCTGTGAGGAGGCAGCAGAGAGAAGCTCTGTGGATTTGTGATCAGAAGATATTGAGTGTCCAGTGGTCAGGATTAGAAGGCTGTCCGCACTGCTAAGAATAAGATAGAGGGTATCAGGTTGCCAAGACAGCCAGATATATAGCAGTTTCATATTCTATAATGTGTGTTTTATATAATTCTCTAGTGCTATTTTTGCTTAAATCATTATTTACCAGGCTTACTAACTGATTTTATGTATGGGGCTGTGTGACACGATGTGAGTGATACAAATGGACTGTCCAGATAGTACTTTCCAGTGCAAATGTCTGTGTTTATTTATAAATAACAAATAATAAAGCCGCCCCTTTGATGGTATCGGGGGGGGGGGGTATACAGCAGGTTACAATCCCAAACAAACAAACACTCCACAACCACAATCCTCCGTGCATGAAACAGTGCTTTTCACAGCCAGGGAAAGTGGTGCATGTCCATGCTGTGCTGTTCAGTGAGGGTAGTGCTCTGGGGTTTGTGCTGGCTCCGTGGCGACAGCTTCCGACTCCTAATCCTCCTGTGCAACAACAAGACAAAACAATACCATAATAACACAGCACTCCGGCCAAGTATCACTTCCAGCTACGTCCCTGTTGTAGTGCCAAACTCCTTCCTGTGATCAGCCTGGCGCCATGGTTTATCCAATCGCTGCATGCCCCACAGCTGACCACAATGGAGTTGTTTAGTAAGCTTGCAGCTCCGCGCTCTCTTCAAAATGTCCGACTTCTGGTTGCCACCTACCATCAATTCGGCCCGACTATGTGAAAGCATACCACCAACCTTACACAGCGCCCTTTCTGGTTGGGAGGGAGACTTACAGCTAAGATTCCTTCTCTGTCTGTCACATGCTGCTTCTCAAAAGATTCCTAGAAGCAGAATAACAGGGTTTTAGAAATGATCACAAGGTAAAATAAATATTGATTGATATGTGTGCCACTGTAATTGTATATGATGTTGCAGGTAGATGCTTTCATAGATGTGTCATTCTGTACATACCATTGTTATGGTCTGCGGCAGGGCAGGAGCCCTGCATATGAAGAGTGCGTTTTGTGTGTATATATTGTAAATAGTATTGTGTAAAATGTGTGTACATTTATTGTAATTATTGTAATCAATTAATGAAGTATCTGAACCTCCTGGTAGAGCCTGCTTGATGTGTGTGATTACCACGTGTGGAATCTAATCAGCAGGTAAGTGTGTTCCAGCGGGGCATCAGGTATAAAAAGGTCCCATTTATTCACCTCAGGGCTGCTACAAAGCCAAAGCTAACAGGCTAAACATTGTCCACGCTTACCCAGACAAAGAGACGTAAACATCTTGTTGAATGCCTCAGATCGCTGTGAGGGTATGTGACAGGATGTAAGTGGTGCAGTGTACAAATGGAAGGTCCAAACAGTATTTCCCCAAAACGTCCATATTTTAATAAATAATCAATAAATAATAATTCAATCTCCCCTAAACCAACAATGGTATACCAACAATGGTATAGGGGAAATAATACGGCGGGTTGCAGTCCCAAACAGAAAACACTCCTTAAACCACAGTCCTCCCTGCATGAAAATGTGCTCCTTGTTCCCAGGGAAAGTGGTGGTTGTGTCTGTGCTGAACTGTGCTGTGCAGTGGGGTAGTGATCTGGGGAACATGCTGGCTCCATGGCGACAGCTCCCGATTGTCTCAGTCCTCCTCTACAGCAGACAAAACACAAAACAATAACAAACACAAAAACTCCAGCTGGGAATTAAGGGGGCCTGGTACGAACAAAACTGCTCCCTGCAAACAACCCATCGTCATGGTTTCTCCAATCGTTGTCTGCCCCATGGCTGATTGCAAGGGAGTCGTTTCGTATACGTGCAGCTACGCGCCCCTTAATATGGTAACCTTCCGGTTTCTGCATATCGTTGAGGCTGCCCATCTAGAAGGAAGCATACCACCATACCGCGCTTTCTGGACGGGAGGGAGATTTACAGCTCTCTGTCACAGGGTAACACGGGATCGAAGCCTAAACAAAAAACTGAAATTCGCGATGGCTGTGTGTGTGAACCAGGGTTGGATACCGAAGAGTAAGCAAGTGGAAACCGCTGACGGCTGGGCTAGTAGGCGGAATCGGGGTTTGTTTATAGTGTGGCTGTTACAATGG
Source organism: Acipenser oxyrinchus oxyrinchus (assembly GCA_030684275.1). Classification (NCBI taxonomy): domain Eukaryota; kingdom Metazoa; phylum Chordata; class Actinopteri; order Acipenseriformes; family Acipenseridae; genus Acipenser; species Acipenser oxyrinchus. The sequence goes on along the minus strand of CM060265.1, from coordinate 12,640,807 downwards.
AGTAAAGATTAGTTTAGGCATGTGTGACAAAGAGCGAATGAATCTGAATCAACAATCTCCCTCTCGACCTGTGAGAGCACTGTACAGCAGGAATTGCGTGCCCCGTACTGAATGTTTCGGCAGTTCATTCCGGGGGCAGTCGGAAGCCGCCATTCAGGAAAGGGATGGTGTCACGGTACCAGGAGTCACCGCCCTAGTACGGTAAGCAAAGTTTCATTCATGAATTGGAGGAGACGTGATTGAACTAGCTATCGGAGGGGCGGGCTGAGGGTACTTTAGGGGACATGACGCCATAATCGGTTCCTTTGTTGTGGTTGATGGGAGGAAACGAGGACTGTTTGGAGCGAGGGTTAAGTGTTTTGTGTTTGTTTTGCAACCGGGTGTCTCTTATCATTCTCAGAATAATTAAGCACGGATCTGGGAGCTGCAGCCTGAGGCCAGCGATTCACCCGACTTCACCGCACCTGCACTTAACCGCATCATTGTATCCAGCACCGCCCTGCACTCGAAAGCACTCACTGTCCGGAGACGTGTCTGTGTTTGTGTTTGTGTTGTGTTTGTGTTTTGGGGATTATTATTTCGGGACTGCAACCCCTTGTTTTGGCGCTGGCAATACCCATTGCTGGGTAGAGCCAGCTTTATTATTTAAACCCGTTTGACGCTGGCAATACCCATTGCTGGGTAGAGCCAGCTTTATTATTTAATTTCTGGTCAAGGAATTAAAGGAACTTGAACCGTGAACTTTGTGTTGTGTCCTTGTCTGGAGCACCTTCATCACCCATTCACCACGCACTACAATCCACACGTTCACAGCATGTTAGATTCCCTTGAAAGTATGGTGAGGTGATGAGCGGGGCCTATTATGGAGTAGCGCACATTGTTTTCACAGCACCTTTTATTTTATAGTTTTTTGTACAGTGCTTTATTTTGCATTTCGTACACTGTGTTTTATGTACTCCGTGTGCTGCTATTGCTGGTAGTGTCAGGGGAGTTGTCTGTGTATGTAAATAAATCCTGTTCACCTGAGGAGCCTATCATATGGAGCCCGGGAGGGGACATATGAGAAAAAAATATATATCTTGTGCATATGTCTTACTATCTCGAAGCCACTAGATAATAAGATGTGCAAGTGAGAAATGTATTCTTTCTCTCATGTCCCCTCCCGGGGCTCCATAGTATCAACTTCAACCTCTGTCTCGATCTCCTGCCTGTCACTCAGCAGCGAATGCACGCAACCATATGGCAGACAACTCTAACCTGTCACATGGTCATTAAACTTTTTCGTCATGCTGATAGCTCTGTTTTTGAGTTTATAACTATGGCAGGGGATGCATGTTACTGTATGTAGCAAAGTCACAAATCCAATTGAGCATGGATTGAGAAGGAAGCTAGGAAGCACTTTGTTTTTCATTGATCTCTCACAAAGTGCAATGCATGATTTCAGGGCAGCTCTCTTTACTTTTCTTAGCACTTATGCCTACAGGACAAACCTGCACAGTACTTAATGCTAATGCTGCTGGCAGCTGGCACATTCTTTTCTAAAGGCTCTTTGTTGCCAAGACAACCTTCTGCATTCTCTGTAACTTAAAGAGAAAGAGAGTACAACCCCAATTTAACTTTAGCAAACTTTAAATACACGTTCTGCTATTTATAACATGCCCCTTGTAATAGTTTACCATAGTATTTTTGCACTTGTACTATGCCTTTCCTGTGGTTATACACTGCATTTACCATAGTTTACCCTGGTTTTTCATGTTTTTTAATATTTTTTACCATACGTCTATATGCTTTACAATGCTTTCCCTGTGCTTTATTACACTTTGCTATGCTTGTACTAAGGGGAACTTTTATAAGGGTTAGCACAATGTATTTACAGTGCATAAAGTGGTTTTTGATCCGCATATTAACCTATAGGATTCGAAATGAAAACAATAAACCCAAAAGCAGGCAGTTGTGAACTCTGCCTAACTTGGGAATTAGCTTGCTAACATGATTCAGAAGTATTAAGCACAATTTAAACAAATGTGTTCTATTTTTAAAATTTGGATCTCAAAGAATGATGCAAAAATGCTGTATATTTACCATCTGTTTCCATAAACTAGTCAGAAGTAAAAGCAGCATAATCTTCCCCACAGTTACCTTGTCCTGCCATGAGCTGTATGAGGATGAGAGGGTGGTGCAGTTTGAGTTCCTGTCAGCACAGTTTAAGTTCAAAGGTCTTCTGACATGATCAAACTAAGTGAGTAGATGTTTTTACTCATAAATAAATTAATGTTCTATTTGCCTCCCCCTTCAAAGCAAGGTGGTGAGAAACGCTCTTGTATTGAATGCTCTGGTTTTATTGATGTGGAAATCATTTTTTCCATGGCTCTCTCCTGCTCTGACTAGATTAGTAGTGAAGGTGACAACGAGGCGCAATGTTATTCACACTTGCAAATAAAAAGAGTTGGGCTGAACCGTGCAGAATGCTGCTGTCACAGACTGCAGAGGTGTTGTGAGGAGATCAGAGGTGACGTGCATACAACAGGAGAACACAGTGTGAAAGGAAAAATGGAAATGGTTGAGAGGTATGTTTAATGGAGTGCTAACCAGGATTTAAAAAAATATTCAATCTCTTTAGTAATTTAGTAAGTTCTATTTTGTTTTGGTGTTATGACACTTTCTGTACATCCATTTCTTCTACTCTTAAATTACATTTTTTACAGTATGTCCCTTAAACTGGGATAATTAACCTAAATGCAGGTTCATTTTCAATGGAATGTGTAAACTGTAGGCCATTATCACTGGTCCCCCTTTAAAGTAGTGTTCACCAGGTTTTACAATCTATTTCTGCATATCTTATTAGTGCTAGCATATTATAAGTGGTAATTCTGTTGATGATATTTTGGTTGCAAGTATTGTAAACTCCAAAATGACCAGGTCCCACCTAGCCACTTGCCTCCAATTCTTGCTGACGCGAAATGTTGCATATATTATGATATTGCTTGTATCCATGGCAAAGCATCAATTTGTGTGCTACAGATTGTAGCACTGATTAAACTACAGAAAGGTGTGGATATTAAAATACAATAGGGGGCCCTACATTTTCTAACTCAACAGGTTGGGTGTATGCGATGAATCCCTTACGAAGGGGATTTACTGGAGAACATCTGGAGAACGGAGAACATCATACTGGAGAACATCTGGAGAATGGAGAACATCATACTGGAGAACATCTGGAGAACTGCTTGTCCAGTTGTCATGAAACTTGACATTAACATTATTTAGCATAAGTTATTGAGACTAAGGGTTTCTGGGGATATAGGGTAGTGTCAGTCTGTCCGTTCATCCATCCATCCATCTGTATGTCACAGTTACATGTATCTGGAGAGCAGCTCATTCAATTGGGATTCTGTTTCTATAATATTCTGTACAAGGAACAAGTGATGAAGGATCATTCCAGTTACTGTACTGAACAGTTTTTTGAACAATTATTATATTGAAATAGATTATATATGTGACCAATTTCAAATTCAGTGAGTGAGTGCAATAGATGTGCTGAAAACACTGTCCATAGTCCAATCCAGTACCTCAGCAGCAACAAGGATAGGGGGCATGGAAATCTAGTGAATAATCTCAAGACATTGGGAAGTTTGTAACGGAACTGTTAGCCTTATTCTTAGAGAACATATTTCGTTATATTTAGGGCGTCTGATTTTCGAGTGAAATTGTTTTCCAAATTCGGGTGAATGCTTTTTTAAAAATTGTGTAGAATTATTTAATGAAAGAATCGGGTGAAATCAGGTGGATTTCTTTATATATAATCAAGAGACACTCAAAGCCGTTGCTTTAGTTTGCATTCATTGTAATCTTTCCTCTGTTCCCTAAAATAGGTCAGACTTTATGTTTGCTGGTGTCAGTTGTGGGCAGGGTAGGACAGAGGAACTGCTTTTCACATGCATGCTCTCTCATGGTATTTAAAAGATAAGTAGCTTTCAATGTCATTTAATCATCTTGACTGTATTTCTTTCTTTTTACCATACTGTTTAATAGTGTTTCCAATCATTCAGAGTGCTTCTGGGGTCTGTTTCTCCAATATTGAGATATTATAATCTTCCTTTACCTGGCTTTGAGCTTGTGTGGAGAATCCTAAGTGCCAGGCCCAAACAGCATTTCTCATTCTATTCAAATCAATATAACCTTTCAGCTCTTCCACATCCCCCAGCTATACACGTAGACAGAGAGAAAAGGTTGTGCTGACAAACTTGACAGATTCCAGACAAGCTTGAAACAAGCACAACATCAGGTGAAGAAATATTGCATCTGTGACCTTGGACCTTGGACATCGTTTCTTTGCTAAAAATGATCAATTTCTAAACCAGTGTATGAAGGTTTTCAGGGAGTATATCCAAATTAAAAAGAGCTAACAGTGAGGGTGTACCTACACCAGCTGTGTTTCTGGATAACCCATAATAATCTGGGTTTTCATTCTAGGAAGTGGTGTGCTGGACAGTACTGTTACTACACTTTACATGCAGCTGGAAGAAGACTAATGGCTAAACGTGCCCAAATTATTATTATTATTATTATTATTATTATTATTATTATTATTATTATTATTATTATTATTATTGTTGTAACAGAGCAGGGAGGGGGTTAAAATCCTCCCTGCATAAAACATATGCGCCTGCACATTTTGTTAATAGTTTTGTTTTATTTGTTTAATTAATTTGTTAATTATTTAATTTCAATTGTTAATTATCCCCTGCACCTGGTAGTAATTGTAAATTAGAACCAGGTGCAGGGTATTTAAGAGGTGCAGTCAGTCTGCACAGGGCTGCTGAGTAGGAGACAGAAGGTGTGCTCTGTTTCCGAGCAGTCAAGAAAAAAGTGCATGCAGTGTAAACCTGTGTGGTTTTGTTTGAATCTTTTGTTTGTGTTACAGGTAAACGGCTTAGCTGTCCTGTATTATAGTTTAGGTTCCTGTTTTGTGTTTTAGTTATTGCTCGAATAAAGCTAGGTGTTTGTTTTTTCTTTATTTTGTTTATTAAAAATAAAATATTGGGGACAATCAAACGACCGTGAGTGACGGCCCATTTACATTATTATTATTATTATTATTATTATTATTATTATTATTATTATTATTATTATTATTAATATTTATTTCTTAGCAGACTCCCTTAGCCAGGGCGACTTAAAGTTGTATACAAAAAATACATATAAAAAATGACAGAACAATTAAGAGCAAGATAAAAAATACAGTGACTTCAGTCCTAATAAGAGCAAATACAAAACACAGTACGATTTGATATCAGGGCAGTTCAAGAGCAGAAAACAGTGTTGATAGTTACATCAGGGTTAGATACGAGTGGAAGTGAAATACAAGATACTACAGATTGGGTTAAGTGCAGGATTAAATACAGTAAAAAATAAGGAGCAGATAAGTGCAAACTAAAATCCATTAAAGGCAGAGTGCTATATTGTCCAGAAGGGAAGAGTTGAGTTTTACAGGTGTTGTCAGAAGAGGTGTGTCTTGAGGAGGCGCAGGAAGGTGGTCAGGGACTGGGCAGTCCTGAAGGTCATTCCACCACTGTGGGTCGAGTTTGGAGAAGGAGTGGGCTCCGGAGGCAGGGGAGTGTAGAAGAGGTACAGCCAGACTTCTAGTGCAGGAAGAGCAGAGAGGTCAGGTGGGGGTGTAGGGAGAGATGAGGATCTGGAGGTAGCTGGGTGCAGTCTGGTCAAGGCATCGGTAGGTGAGTACAAGAGTCTTGAACTGGATGCGAGTGGTGATCGGGAACCAGTGGAGTGAGCAGAGCAGTGGAGTAATGTGGGAGAAGTGAGTCAGAGAGAACACCAGGCGAGCAGTGGAGTTCTGGATGAGCTGGAGCGGACAGGTGGTGGACGCAGGGAGGCCGGCCAGGAGGGAGTTGCAGTAGTCTAGACAGGAGAGTACCAGGGCCTGGACAAAGAGTTGCGTCGAGTAGCTGGTGATGGTGAGGAAGGGTTGGATTCTTCATATGTTGCTCAGGAATAAACGGCAGCTGCGTGCTAGAGTGGAGATGTTCTGAGAGTAGGAGAGGCAGGGGTCCAGGGTTACTCTGAGGTTCTTGGCTAAGGAGAAGGGAGAGAGCGTGGTAGATTCCAGAGGAATGGACATAGAGAGATCAGAGGAGGGGGAAGATGAGGAGGGGAAGAAAAGGAGGTCAGATTTCGAGAGGGTGAGTTTGAGGTGATGCGAGTGCATCCAGGAGGAGATAGCTGACAGACAGGTAGAGATATGGGATGGTGGGGTCAGGTGGGGGGAAGGAGAGGAAGATCTGAGCATCATCAGCATAGAAATGGTATGAGAAACCATAGGCTGCAATGAGAGGGCCCAGGGAGCGGGTGTAGAGAGAGAACTGAAGAGGACCCAAGACTGATCCTTCGGGAACTCCTGTGGAGAGAGGGTAAGGTGTGGAGGTTGAGCCGTGCCAGGTTACCTGGTAGGTGCAGTCGGAGAGGTAGGAGGAGAACCAGGCCAGAGCAGTGCCAGAGATTCCCAGGTCAGCGAGAGAGGACAGGAGAATAGAGTGATCGACAGTGTCAAAGGCAGCAGAGAGATCAAGGAGAATTAGGACAGAGGAGAGAGAGGCAGCATGGGCAGAGTTTAGCGAGTTAATGACTGACAGGAGAGCAGTTTCAATGGCGTGGGCAGAGCGGAAACCAGTGGAGTGGGTCAAGCAGAGAGTGTCTGGAAGGGGGAGAAAAGGAGAAGGAGGGTGAGTTACTAGGGGAGACAGAGGGTGTTGGGTTGGGTTGGAGTGGGAGGGAGAGGTGTTAAAGAGTTTGTGGATATCAGAGATTTTAGAGGAGATGAAAGAGGAAAAGTTGTCAGAGGAGAGGAGGGAGGAGGAGGGGGGGAGGGTAGAGAATAGTTTCCAGAGGTTGTTAGTGGAAGATTGGATAATAGATTGGAAATAGGAGCGTTTAGCAGAGGAGAGAGTAGAGGAGAAGGAGAAGAGGAGGAAGCAGTAGAGGTCTAGGGCAGCAGGGAGTTTGGTTCTCTTCCATTTCTTTTCAGCAGAGCGCAGTTTGATTCTTGCCAAACAGAGCACAAAGGAGAGCCAGGGTTGGGGAGGGGAAGGGTGGGCAGGTCTGGAGGTGAGGGGATAGAGGGAGTCGAGGGAGGAGAAAAGGGTTGAGGTAGCAGAGTCTATAGAGAGCTTGGAGAAGGAGTTGATTAGAGGGAGGTGAGAGAGAGTGGTGGAGGCAAGGACAGAGGAGGATAGAGAGCGGAGGTTACGGCAGGAGGTGACAGTGGGGGTAGGTGAAGTAGGAAGAGAGGGGAGAGACAGAGAAAAAGAGATGAAATAGTGATCAGAGAGGTCCAGAGGGGTGACAGAGAGGGTGGAGGCATAGCAGGCCCTGGAGAAGGTGAGGTCCAGTTCAGGGTCAGCTTTGTGGGTAGGAGGAGATGGAGAGAGAGAGAAGTTTTGAAGGAGTGAAGGAGAGGAACGAATCCGGCAGAGTGGGTGGGGTTGGAGAGATGGATATTGAAATCACCCAACAGGACAGCTGGGGTAGACAGAGAGGGGAGGGAGGAGGGGAGATAGTTGAGTTCATCGAGAAAGTGAGTGAGATGTCCAGGGGGACGGTACAGTACAATTAGCAGGAGTTGACAGGGAGAGGTTAGTTGGACAGTGTGAAATTCAAAGGTGCTAACAGAGAATGAGGAAAGGTCAAAGGGGACAGAAAAGAGTAAGGAGGGAGAGAGGAGAAGACCAGTCACACCTCCCCACCCAGTGAGACGCGGAGCATGTGACAGGACGTAGAGAGAGGACAGGGCAGCAGGAGTTACAGTGTTATCAGGAGAGAGCCAGGTTTCAGTGAGAGCAAGGAAATCGAGAGAGAGAGGTGGGAAGCAAAGGCAGAGATGAAATCAGCTTTGTTAGCAGAAGAGTGACAGTTCCAGAGGGCACCAGAGAGAGTCCAGGAGGGGAGAGAGTGGGAGGGGGGGGGGAGAGGCAGAGGGATGAGGTTAGAGGGGTCAGGGGAGCAGCGGTGGAGAGAGGAGAGTGGACGGGAGTGAGAGGACAGAATAACAGGGATGTGAGAGACAGTCATAGCAGGACAGGTGAGACAGATAGGTACAGTAGTAGTGGGAGCAGGAGTGGTGGGGTGGTACAGACCTGTCTAGTAGTTGACGTCTTCCAGAGCGCTGCTAGGTTAGGATTTTCTCCAACAGCCTCTTTGCAAGGGAACTGGTTAACAGCTGCTAAACTGCGCTAAAGACAATACTTAAGCAACACAATAGTTTCAATGCACTTCAATGGAATCACACAACTACAAAAAGCTGTGTGGAAACCAATCAAATTGCAAATCAACCTCTATTCAATTTAACCACACTCACCTGGTACTAATCACAAACAGTAGATCACCTAATTAAATAAACACCTTAATAATAGCTAATGTTAAGAGTTGGAGATTTGGAAAAGGAAAAGGTCCTTGCTCTACCTGTCCTCGCTCGGACTGCCACAACTCAGACTGCTCTTGGTTGTGTGGCCCTTACACGGCTGGTGCTTAGAACGACTGGCATTCTAAGACACTGATTGCCAATTTATACTATCCTATAGGCCTGGAGCCGTATACTTAACTCAAATTCAATTCAACACGCCCCAACACAGTTTAGATAACTTAATTACAAATTGAGCAGATCTGGTCAAATAACAGAAGTGTGTGCTGATGTAATGGACATTGGTACCTTCAATCTTGGTAACAGTTTTCAGGGAGATGGTATCATGCAAGTGTCTGTTTGTGCATTTATGCATTTCAAACATGTTATTCTTGATGAGCTGAATTCCAATCTGTCTCCAGCACTATGCTACTGAGGCACATTGCTGATTCATAGCATGCTCCTTGTTTTATGTTTATCACCCAGGCTCGCAGCACATTTGTTTCAAGCTGCTGATTGACTGTGCTTTAATGTAGATGCAGTAGTTTTTTAATGAGCAAGGCTGTTAAATAATTTACTGTGCAAGTATCGATGACATGAGCTGTGTGGGCTGTGCTTTCTTTGTGTACCTGCACTGAATTAGCATATAACAATACTGTTCATTGAGCCAGATGAACATATGGAACATCTCAGGCTGGTGGGCCTGATTAGAGGGATTAAGAGGTGTATGAAGTGGGGTGGAAAGTAGTGGTATAACTGATAAATGATTAGTGTTAATAAGGTCTGTTTGCGGTGCATATGTGGTCTTTGGCACTCTGTGAAAATTGGATCACACCTCACAATCGAAGGTGACTTCTTGTTTCATGGACACATATTGTAGGTGTATTACTAATACAGGCACCACAGACTTCACTTTGGGGAATGTGATATAATCAGGAGCTTGTTTCCTTTTTCTCCAATTATATTGTGTTTGAGACAGAGACATTAACAGAAGTGACAGTAAGTGGGACTGACGGAATAGGAACGCTGAGTAAATTCAGGTTGGATGGTGATACAATACTATTTTGTCATTCATTCATCATTTTATTGGTACAGAACCTTGGTGTGAGAATACAGTGTGTGTTCTATAAAACCTTTGACCTTGTCAATAATAAATATTCTTATTCCTGTGAAGAAACACAGAAGCAAATGCTTGGGAAGAAGACATTATCTTCTCTGATTTGTTTTCAAATGAAATGAAAAATATCTGTGAAACTTCCTCAAAGAAATGTAAAACACTTTAGTGCTGACGAGAGGCTTTTCCTCCGGAACGTACAGATGACAGGCTTCTCTCCAGGGACCAGAACAGTGCTGCCTAAGCTAATCGGACATGAAATGTTATTAAGCTTGCAGTCTGTGATCCCCGTGTGGATTGGATCAGTGTGTTTAGATCATCAGGAGCTGAATCCAATCTACGCTGGCAGCACGCAATTACTGTATCCCTGAGCACTGTCCTACACTCTACCCACTTTATATGTATGGGATATTATTTTCTTCATGTTGCAGTGCCATGCATGAACCCATCAATCCACTGAGGGTGACACATCTACAAAGGGTTGTAGGGGCAAGTCATTGGTCATAGTGCAGGGGTACAAAGACCTGGAAGGAGGATCAATTGGTTATGCTCAGTAATCCGGTGTACAGGTGTAACAAAGACGAGGAGAGCTATAGACCTCGGGGAACAGAATTGTGCACCCCTGTCATGGAGGATACAGTTTTGTCTATTCAGAAAGATAATATACTAAATTATTGCTGAAATAGAATCTGTCAGTTTACAAGGCAATAATCCACAGCTGACACTAACAGAGGCTAGGTGTTAAGATAATTATACTGTAGGGGGTCAGGTAATTACTCTGTGTAGCCAGTAATACATTATGATTTAGTCTAGTGTAAATGTTTTTATTGCTGATATTAATAACATTCTCATTCGATTCAAAGTTGATGATGTTTATTAATTGACTTCGACCTTTTACTGTGTGGTGAGGTTTTTTAATCATTTATGTGTTTATACCAATAAACATTGGATCTGATCCGTCATTTATCATCAGTTATTCGTAATGCTGTGTGTCAAGTTTCTTGCAGCCCACATGAACGTACTCAAACATTCAGAATACAGATGACTGAAGTTGTGTCTATGAGTAGCTCCAGCAGAGATAAGGACCAGATGGTACTCATTTTGTGGAGTAGACCCTAAAAGTGCAAAACAAGGCAATACTGAGTGCACCCAATACTGAAGAGAAGAAACCAGCTTGGGAAGTACTGTATCACAGGCTGATTCGGGAAGTGATGCAGAAAGATTGGTTTGTTTCAGTGACTCAATAAATGTAGTTGGACCACATCTTTATACGCTAAACACTGACTACAGTCCATCTGCATTAAATAACATTTGACTTTCTTATACTTATTGTCACATACACTGCACAAAATCCACATATTTGTATATCGTGTCCAGCTCCCCAGCAATATCCTTTCCTTCTAGCCCTTAACTGGTCCATAATATCATTCTTTATCCTTGGCTATGGCTATTATTCAAACTTGTGTTCAGTCTTGCACAATAACTCCATGGTCACATTGTACGAATGTCAGATATCTCCTACAGTGAATATCCAAAACTAACACATACATTGAAACTCCAAAACTAACACATCACTCCTGTACGAGACGTGCAGACTTAGTGTGCAAAGTACAGTAGTAAATGTTTGTTACAACAGTAAATGTTTCTTTCTTTAAACTTACTAAAGACTGTAAATTTCAGTGAATGGAGAAACCATATCATTATGAAAAATGGATTTGGAACAGATATCGTACACAGTGATAGAGTGGGACATTGCAAATAATAACCAGTTATGTATTTGTTTATTTCACAAAACTAGAACTAAATAACTGAATAATTTCATTTGGAGGCCCTGTATGCAGCCAGGTAAAAAGCCAGGTCAAATGATGGCGTCATTTGGATATTTGTCCAGCAGGGGCAGACTGCTGAACTTAAGAGTCTAATTGCTCCTTTTAAATTGTATACATTGATTACTGGCAAAGGTCTGCTAGAGACCACATTTGCGGCTTATCCAGGGAAATACTTTTCTTCTAAATTGTAAATGCTTTTAGTAGTGATGTTTGTTATGGAAGATTTATACGATGTAGATGGACATACTGTGGGTTTTTTTTGTGGATAACAATGTCATTGCTGCATTACACAATGTTTGTTTATTATGTTGAACTGTGTTATTAGTTTTTGTATTTGTATACCTAGAGCAGGGGTCAGCAATTAAATTTCATGGTGGGCCAAATGACCTGCGGGCAGCCGCAGAGCAGGCCACTTACATCCCTATCCCACAATCAGCAAGCACTTTGGAATCAATATTACAAAACACTTAATTTTCTGCTTAGTGGCAAGAAATATATTGTACTGTCTCCCCGTATGATAGTGCCTCCTGGAGGCATTATAAGACAGAATAAACCCATCCAATACTGCCTCCCCGTACGATAGTGCCTCCTGGAGGCATTATAAGATAGAATGAACCCATCCAATACTGCCTCCCCGTACGATAGTGCCTCCTGGAGGCATTATAAGATAGAATGAACCCATCCAATACTGCCTCCCCGTACGATAGTGCTTCCTGGAGGCATTATAAGATAGAATGAACCCATCCAATACTGCCTCCCCGTACGATAGTGCTTCCTGGAGGCATTATAAGATAGAATGAACCCATCCAATACTGTCTACCCGTACGATAGTGCTTCCTGGAGGCATTATAAGATAGAATAAACCCATCTGATAGTGCCGCCGTAAGTCGAGAGATGTACCATAAACCTACCTTTATGGAGCTACGTACCTCTAAAATAGCTACTTTGATTTAGTCTTAACTATCAAAATGCTTCCAAATCTGTTGTTTTCATTTCAAAATGTAATCTGAATAGGCTTCAAACTGCTAGTTAGCACTGAATAAAATATATTAATGGCATCTGGTTTTCTGGGTTTCCTTTTAAAATGACTCTGAGCACTGTTTAATGTGTTTTGGTTTCTGAATTAAAACTGAGAAATGTGTTAATTGTGAAATTAATTTGTAAAAGAGAGGCGAAAAGTCAGACCAAAACACAGAAAACCATAATCCCTAATGTAAGGTGTGTGTAACTCGACATGGAGGAGAGGGAAAAGATCTCTCGGACAAAATTAGAGGTAGTCCTTTTTATTTATTTATTTTTTTAAAGAAAAAATACCCTTCCAACTAAATGTACATTTAATAAATGCAAAAGCAGCACAGATCTAAAGATCAGTCTCTATCATACGGGGAGGCACTATTGGTTATGACATCTGTCATGTGCGGGGGTTCTGGCGGTCAATGAAGAGACAGACAACAGGGTGCAGCGAAAGGAGTAAAACCTTTTTATATTTATCAAAGCGTTTTGACGCTGTTTTATTCAAAGAGCCCCCCTCCCCCTCTCTCTCACTCACGTTCATACACACACACACGCTGCTTCTATATATGAAGATTATGTGGGGAATCCCCCATGACAGCCACCTTGCGGCAGTATTACAATGAAGTTCCGCTCTCGCGCCGCCCTTGATACAGCCCTGCCAAGGAGGCTTCCGCGGGCCACGTGACACACGTGATCGCCATTTAAAGATATGATATTGAAACTTTATGCTTGCTACGATGTAACAGGATTAAGCTTTCTTTGCACTTTATTTTGTATTTGATTTAAGATGTGTTGTTTTTTATTGCACTTTGATTATTTTATATTGATATTTTTTAAAGCACTTGTGAATGTGTGTAAGAATTGTGTTGTAATTGATTAATTATTCCAATTGTTTGTAGCTGAATACTTTAGAAAGCTTCATTAAGGAGAACGAGAGAAGGGCTGGGTGGATGTTCAGGATAGCGAGCAGCTTGTGTGAGCATGGATGCCAGGCTGGGAAGTAGGAGTGGCGGTAGGGGTTTTGAGAAACTGCTACTTTGTGTGTGAAGTTTATAAACTGTAGTGTATACTGGCGGTGGTGTGTATCCGCATATAGCAATTGTAGCTCATGAGTTGCCTCTGCTGCTACTTTCTCTGTCTGTAGTGAGAGGGGTAGGAGGAGATCTAGAATGGCTTCTATGTGATTATTTAGCCTGTAAAATGAAAATCCATTTCCTTTCTTTGACAGCTGTGAGAATGGGATTATTTAGTCAATGGAATACGTGCCCGATGCTCGGTATCTGATCTCCATTGGAGGTGAGATTGAAGACTCACTAGGTTTTGTTTTGTTTAGTTGGAGCACCAAGCTATTTTGATTTGAATATTCGTTGACCGAGTCCTCAACCACATCTCTAATTCAATAATGTAACTAACTCTGGATTGTTTTATTCTGTGCCCTTCAGTGCTTTACAACTTGTGATGCTGACTTGTGAACGACGGTGTGTAATTTGTGTAGCTGATCACTAATATGCCTCTGTTTTTAATTTAGAGTGACCAATTATTATTTTTATTTATTTTCCGCCAATTTGAAATGTCCAATTATGTTTTTTTTCTCCTCACCGCAGCGAGTCCCCACACAGCACGGACGTTCTGAGGGCGTGTGAGCATCCTCCAATCTCACAAACCTGAAGCCAGAATCGCTTTTACACAGAGCAATCCAGAGCAGAGGTGGGTGGGCTACCGAACCTAGAAGACAGAGATCAGCCCTGCTTTTTATCCACTCTGAATATGCTTGGTGTCTGGCCAGTAGGGTTTGCTGTTGTGTGATGTGGAGCATAAGTCCCTGCCTGTTCCCCACCCCTGGGAGCGTCAGAGCCAATGTGACGTCTCCTTCGGAGTACCCAGCAAAGTTCAGCCTCTTTGCACAGCCTGGAACGTGACCCGGCACCGTCCAAACTGTATGACACCCTGTGCTCCCTGCGGCAGCGCTTTAACTGGATGAGCCACTCGGGGACCCCCTATGAAAAGCATATTTTATCTTATAAATAAAAACAGTGAACTGCATCTTTGCTTGTGCTCTGCTTTTCTTGTGGTTCATGCATTGCTCTTTCCAAATAAAATGGTGCTAAACTAGGGCAAAATTGGGAAACGTTACATTTTAGTTGCTCTTTTGTTATAAGCTGGCGTAGTCGGATTACTGCACGGCATGGTGGTGGCTTAGCCGGAGCGTAGTTGCCCCCTCTGTACAACCCTATACTGGTTTGGCTTCTTTACCCAACTCCTGTTACATAAATACAGTGTACAAGATCCTATAGTCTTTCAACTACACATATTCTTCCAGAAACGTTTTATTATTTTACTAAATGTGGTGTTGTGTGTGCACTTTACTATTTTACCCTGCCACATACAGGTCTAAAGAATGGCATTTCTGCTGGTTGCGCCTCAATTTAACCCCACACTGCTGATGAAGAATACAACTCTTACTACCTCCCCTCAATCTATTCTAGCACTGCTTCTGTGTTGCCCGTTTGTCTCTTCCTTTCTGTGGAGCTGTTTCATTAACTCTATTGCTGACACTTGTGTAAACAGAGCCGGGCCACTTTAATATGAAAATTTGACCTCATCTCGGAAAGGTCCCAGGCAATAAACCACACACGAGGGTAGACCAGAGAAGCAGGAATTTTAGTCTCTCCTTTAACCTCACCTGGGCCTAGCAGGGAGGCGAGGATAAGCATGGAGGGATTGATTTAAATCAGGTACCAGCTAGTCTAATGTTAGAACTCCAAACAGCCAGCAAGCTGCCTGTCAATGGGCAGGGATGACTTTTAAAGGGGGATTAGAAAACATATCTAATATGTAAGCTATCTAACATAAACAAACCAAAAATTTAAAGATTAAAATGTATAAAATAGCTATAAAGGTACTGTTTAATTGCAATTTAACCCTAGAGAGTATTAGCTTGGTAGATGACCTTGTCTGTACAGTAAGTCAACTACCAGATGGTATTGACCTTTATCTGGGTTCTTTTGCTTCAAGAAAAACTTAACTAGCAAACCAATGGGCAGTGCCATTAAAAAATCTAAATTTCAACCAATTAGTGCTTTGTATTTATGACAATTCTATAAGCTAAATGGGCACCAGTTACCATGCAAGGAAAACATTGGCAGTCTGCTGTGAGTTGTCGTTTTATTAAAATATCAGTTAGACTCAGTACGTTGTTGTTGCTAAAAGAAAAGAAAAGAACTTCAGTTTGAAGTAGAATTTGATTGTGAGTTTGTATGACACAGCTGATTTTTATTTTCAACAGCACCCTACCCTGCAAATGATTTGACTAGTTGCATTTATTTGAGCTGTTAGTCATGCCAGTGTAATTACTAAATAAATAAATGTTGGTGAGCATGGCATTGACCTCTGACCTACAATGGCCACCATACTGAGATTATGTGACCTTGAAGTCATATTTTTTTAACCTCTGAATATATCATTGATACAGACCACCAATTCACGGCCACATTGTTTTTAACCTCTGGACAGAAATGTTCAACATTATTTCAAGTTTCTAACCCATTTGCTCTAATATGACAGACAGTACCTCTTAGGTGATGCTGTCGGGGATGCTTTGTTTTTGTTCACAACCACTTAGTTCCCGCAGACACCCCTCAACAGCAGAACAGGAAGTAAACAATGTATTTATTTACCCTGGTAAATCCTGTTGCCAAACATAAACTCACAGTAACTCATACATCAGCAATCATTTTTCAAATACAATTTTATGTCCCATCTTCCTAAATGTGCCTAATAAAGGCAAACTTGTATGCATATAAGTATGTATCTCTAATAGTATATCAAAGTTGTTCCATGTCTGAAATGCACTACAATGTAAGCCCATGCTTTTTACCACTTTCACTGCACCTCTATAGAGCAGGACCTCCCACTTTCACTGCACCTCTATAGAGCAGTACCTCGCACTATCACTGCATCTCGATAGATCCCACTTTCACTGCACCTCGATTGAGCAGGACCTCCCACTTTCACTGCACCTCCACAGAGCAGGACCTCCCACTATCACTGCACCTCCACAGAGCAGGACCTCCCACTTTCACTGCACCTCTATAGAGCAGGACCTCCCACTTTCACTGCACCTCCACAGAGCAGGACCTCCCACTATCACTGTACCTTGATAGAGCAGGTCCTCCCACTTTCACTGCACCTCTATAGAGCAGGACCTCCCACTATCAATGCACCTCGATAGAGCAGAACCTCCCACTTTCACTGCACCTCGATAGAGCAGGACCTCCCACTTTCACTACACCTCCATAGAGCAGGACCGCCCACTATCATTGCACCTCCACAGAGCAGGACCTCCCACTTTCACTGCACCTCTATAGAGCAGGACCTCCCACTATCACTGCACCTCGATAGAGCAGAACCTCCCACTTTCACTGCACCTCGATAGAGCAGGACCTCCCACTTTCACTACACCTCCATAGAGCAGGACCGCCCACTATCACTGCACCTCCACAGAGCAGGACCTCCCACTTTCACTGCACCTCTATAGAGCAGGACCTCCCACTTTCACTTCACCTCCACAGAGCAGGACCTCCCACTTTCACTGCATTTCCTGTAAAAAAAAAAAAGAGATCTGAAACAGTCGACCCTGGTATAGCCCTTTTTCAAAGGGTTTGTAAGGAGCATGAAATGAAAATGCGAATCTATGCATTAAAAGATGATACGTTGAAATTACAAATTGCTGCTTTGAAAGGAGAGGGGAGTAAGCGGTTTGACTATGCTTCAAGCTGAACATAATAATAATAATAATAATAATAATAATAATAATAATAATAATAATAATAACAAATAAAACTTTGATCTCATATGTCATGTTTTTTTCTAAATCTACTATATACTGGTGACTTTTTTCTTTTGTGTGTAAATATACTACGACTACTACGACTACTACTAATAATAATAATAATAATAATAATAAAAAACTACAATATTTTATCTTCTTATATGTCATCTGGTGAAACACTAATGAGTTATTTTACGCTATTTGAATTTATGAAAAACTGTGTAACCAACTTCTGTCTCTTTGCGTGTTCACCTTGATGGGGTGGTTTTATGAAGAGATGCATCTGCTTTGAAATCACGAAGCCCCACTCGTCTACTAAAATTAGGCAAAGCTGCACATGCCACTATGATCACGTCACCTTTCCAAAAGCATGTGAGAATGTAGCTGCTCCTAATTGAACAATTGGTGCGAATCAGGAGCAGCCACATCCTATAAATTGAGAGCACAGGGCGCCATTAGAGAGGATGGATTTGGTGTGTGAACACTGTGGTTGGTGTGTATATGTGTAGTGATCAGTGAAGGTGAATGCCCAGCCTGACATTAGTGTTTTTGTTTAACTGTTTATTTTGGCCCTTGTGCCCTTTTGTTTCTGTTTGGTTTGTGTTATTTTTGTATAAACCTTTTATTTTTGTTTATTTGTAAATTAAATTTGCGCATCAGCACTTAAACTGCAGCTTCTCTGTGCCGGAATCTGCTTCCCTGACAGTAATGTCTGGACCCGCAGTGCTATCCTGTCATACTACTAATAATAATTAGATCACAACTTTTAATGTTAATGTTTTTGTGTGTTTAAAGTTTTAACTAGTACCAGTCCCATAAATATGTCATCTGGTGAAACACTCATTGTATTGTATTGTCTTCAGTTGTTTGAACTGAAAACGGAAGTCATTGTGAAGCATGCGGTTTCAAATGGACTGGAGTGCAGTTGTCATTGCAATCCAGTCCATTTGAAATTGACATTGGAGTGCAGATTGACATTGCAATCCATTAACATAAATTACATTTTAGAACAATAATAGTTTAAAAACATTTCAAGCAATTTTAAAATATAGTGCACAGTGTTACAAAACAGTACATTCACTAATAAAGCACCAGACATTATCAAATACATGATTTATTAATATGTGTCTTTTTAAAGTGGTGACTAGTCAACCTATTCGACTGTTTTTTACCTCCACTACCCCTAGTATAGATGATGTTTCCTTAAATCATCTGGATTTACAATACAGGTACCTATGTTCCTTTATCCAATGTCAGATGAAAGCCTGGAGTCAGGATTGCACTCCCTGTCCCTAACTGACTCAGAATATGGACCTCCTTCTCCCTTTATCTCATTACAATTAAGGTTACAAGGATACAGAGCAGCGCAGAGCACCCGGGGGACATGGGACGTCAAGTTGCTTGAACTGTGATTGCCTTGCCTGCAATGAACTGCACAGGATTGAGTGTGAGATCATACAATCCAAGTATCCAAAAGCCAGGTTTATTAACTGCATGTTAAATAAGTGAAAATAACAGGGTGCATCATGTGTAGGAGGGAACAGTTTGGAACAGATGAAATCATTTTTGAAGGACAGTGATGTGCAGTTTCCTCTCTGAGTCATTCAGTTCCGCTATGGATCCATTGTGACATTAGTGTATTCAAACTGTACCGTGTTGTGTTCTTCCAGGATCCCGAAGAAAGTTATTAGCAGAGAGACTCCACTTGTATAATTAACATTTGATAATGTTAGTTGATGTTTTAATGTCTAAAAGTCTCTCGGTTTGGAATGCTGCAATCACTGAAGGCTGGTGGGTGGATTCAGAATAAATACTGCCTCTGTTTAGATGTATTTATATCTGTACAAATATGTAAAATGCCAGGGATGGGCCTATTGGATGATTTTAAAGATCCACCTGCTTTAAGATGAATTGAATAGACTCCCATGTCTCTGAAGCCTTTAGAGACAATAAAGACTGAAGTTTAACACACTCCAGTAATGAACCTGGCGGCTGTTTAAACCCAGCCATTCACAAACGCTTAACTGTAACACTGTGAGGCATTTGCTTCATTGGCTGATTCAGTGTCCTTCACCTTTCACAAAATGTGGATATAAAAGAGAACACCCAAGGCTAAATAAACTACATTTCTTTTACTGATCCCCAATTTGTTCTACCTAATTTGAAATGGCCAATTTCTGCATCTACCATACTATAAAGCATATCTGATCAATTATTGTTATCATGTTACTGAACCCAGGGAATAGAGCCCTGCACAGGATTCTTTTTTTTATAAAAAAAAAGCGCTACACATAGTCTAACATATATATATATATATATATATATATATATATATATATATATATATATATATATATATATATATATATATATATATATGCAGAATGCTATAAAAGAAGAGCCAGTTCCTTTTTTTTGAGTTAGTTTAGGAGAATGGCTGAGTGTTGGGAAGTGATTTGTCTAGAAACTATAGCAAATTTGTGACCCAGCAAATGCACAGCAAAGATGGAAGGACTAGTACCCTAAAAGACAAGCAGTAACAGAGTTTTTAAACTCCAAATAGCTGGAGGCATGGCACAGCCCCCAGCTGCACCACAGTCATCAAGGGCCACAGGAAATGAAATTCAATGTTCCTCAGACAGAGTGCCTCCTAAACACTCAGGAGAGAATATTTGCAGTATAGTAGTGAGGACACTAAATGAAATTGGGTCAGGGCGGCCATTTTATGGTATCTACATTCATGGGAGGAAATGTAGTTCCAATTGTGCACCGAGCAGGAACATAACATCAAAATGCTGATGCGATGTCTCTTTTAATGCAACATATGTCTAGATGTGCAATAGATGTCTGCCCTGTATGGGTTCTCCCAGAAGACAGTGGGGTGAAATGCATGCGAGTGGCACAGGCTGCAGATCCAATACTTTGCATCGTCAAGTGTGGACTGGATCGGGAGGCCGAACCTCTGGCTGCATTTGCAAGGGATGATCCCATTGCAATACCATACATCAAGAACTGGAAAGAACTGCAACTTTGTCAGAGGCTGATCTGTCACAAAACCTAAACAAAACTTCATCAGCAGGGGGGCTAGAAATTGTGGTTCCAGCAAAAATTGTCCAAGAGATATTGGAGCGCCTCCATGGAGGACCTGAAGGTGACCACTTAGGCACAGGAAAAACATCGAGGAAGGTTCAGGAAAGGTATTGGTGACCAGGTTGGCATTGGGATGTAAAAGACTGGTGTCGCAGCTGCAGAATCAGGGGTAGCCGGAAAAACAGTGGGTCAGCAGGTTTGGGGTTGCAGAGTCACTTCATTCAGACCAGGGGCGCCAGTTTGAGGCAACACTGTTTAAAGACTCTAGGAGTCCAGGAAACATGGACCTCCCCTATCACCATCAATCAGACAGCATGGTCAAGAGAAATAACCACTTTAGGGCAGATGTTGGCCATGCGAGTGAAAGATTCACAGCATGACTGGGACAGACAACTCCCTTATACCTTGCTAGCATTCCAAAGTAGCCCACAGGAATCGACAGGAATATCACCACATGAGCTGCTTTTTGGAAGGAAAGCTAGGCTTCCAGTAGACACAAAATATGGGGAGCTCCCCAGTGCCAATACCGAAGACATTCTGACTACTTCAGGGAGATGAAGCGACGGCTAAAGCTTGGGACAAAATTAGCTACACAAACCAATCGCAGGCTGACAAAAAGACAAAGAGACAAACTGCCACCTTTGAGGGGTTCCCTGTAGAAGAGTCAGCCTCGGCAGTACCAATAGAACAGCCCAGGGCTTCACCGAGTACAGCATGGGCCCCAAAGTCCCAAAGGCCACAAAGAAAGAGACAACGCCTTAAGGACTGGAAAGAGTAGGTTTTTATTTTTTAAATTTTCTAACATTCAAGAGAGACGGTTGAAGCAGGGAAAGAACTCTGGGTGAGCTTGTCAGGTCGTCAATATTGTTGTTTAAAACCAGCTAAAACAGAGTCAGCTGGTTGTCAATATACATTGTAACAGGGTACAGTAACTAGCCACGGTAGTAGTGGTCTGCTAAACTGGTTTGATAAGGATTTCCAGTCTGTGTACTACTTTAGAAATCCTCTCCTATCATCACAAAACCGGGACTAAAGTTCCTGATACCTTGTTTTCTTTTCGGTTGTCTATTCCAGGTTGGTGAGGGACTGCTTACTGACCCATTAACTTCAGCCTGAAGGGGAGAGCCTTCTACACTGACAGTAACAACGAGCACCACTAGAGTACCAAGACTCACCATAGGAGGACTGACGTCATCGGGTCTGTTTCTCTCCCGTGATCCTCTGGGGCCACAGGGACTATGAGGGATAGAAGCAGGACAACGAATGTTTTCACAAACCGGAGTTAACGGTACTGTTTCCACATTCACCAGCTGTTGAACCATCAGCATTTCTGGAACTGGATGCGGCAGCGCAAGTAAAACCATCTGGGGCCATCCTTGGAGGACTGGGAGACGTGTGACAGGGGCAAGGGCAGTATAATGAGCACCTAGATATATGTGTGTGAAGCGTGCTGCCACCTGCTGGCTAAAGCAAGAACTTTCCTTTTAAGGACTAAAAGAATGACTGCTTGTATAATTATAAATAATTGAGATCAGTTCACTTTTCGATAATTTAAGTTTAAGAGTTTATTTAGTGGGTAGAATAGTTAGGTTTATTTAAAGGCTAGGGATATACATTTTCTTCACCAAACCTGAAGCAGCTGAAGAACGGCTTGCAGCTGCAGCTGAAGAGCAGTGAACTGTAGCTGACATCAGAGAAAACCAGGCACTTACATTAAGTTAATAAGTTAATAAATAAGTCACAATGAAATAAATGATTCACAGCATTATCGGGGTGTGATTGCACATGGGTGACTCATGACAGCAAGCTCACATCAGCAATTGAGGTTGTGTGGGGCTTGGTGGTGAACAGCATGTGAGTAATTCTGCACTTACCTTAGGGTATTTCTCTTTTATGAAAGACAGCACACCTAATTCAAATAACAAAAAAAAGACTTCAGACAATGTTACACCTCTTCTCTTGCCTTATTCCCAACTCCTTTGTTTAACTGGCACACTTCATTGTATTGCAGTATTGGTATGTTATATCAGAGGCGACCAAACCGCGGCTTGCACACCGCATGCGGCTCTTTTTCAGTTCAGCTGCAGCTCCAGGTGAAATGCTGGATGACTCACGCTTTGCGGCTTCAATGAACTGAAGAAAGAATAATAAACAAAAACGAAAAGACAGAAAGTAAAAATAAACGCAACGTTTATTATTTGTGTTCACTGTATTCATTTGTGTTAATTATTCTTTCTCGCTCGTTCTCTCGCCTGTTTCTTTGAGCCTGCATGTTCGCTCAAGTCAAGGATAGTTCGTCACTTGTTGACTTTCGACACCGCTCGCTAGCGCATGCACATTTTGAAGACGGATGTGCAGTTGAAAGTACATTTCATAATTTTGAATTAAGTGCTTGTTCGTTTCGTGTAGACAATAGCATTGACCAAACCCTCCACAAGTAATAAACACAAGTATGAGGCTTTAAACCAGACAGGAGAAAGAGTTTGCTTTCACTGAAAACAATGGTAAACCTGTGTCTCATCTACAACAAATCGTACACACTGTAGCCTGTACAAGGCGACCAACCTCAAACGTCACGAAAACAGATTTTCATCTGAATATCCTCCTGGATGAGGTTTAAGGCAGACGCTGCTTTCGGTGTTCAGTAAAGAAGCTTATTTAACCACTCGAGAGTTTTGTATGGCAAGCATGCAATATCGCTCGTGGCAAACGTCCTTATTCAGATGAATGAATTTTTAAAATGAAATTGGAGTGTTGGCACTAGGCAAGAGAA
Source organism: Acipenser oxyrinchus oxyrinchus (assembly GCA_030684275.1). NCBI lineage: Eukaryota > Metazoa > Chordata > Actinopteri > Acipenseriformes > Acipenseridae > Acipenser > Acipenser oxyrinchus. The sequence continues at coordinate 12,617,743 of CM060265.1, read as the reverse complement.
TGCATGTTTAAATGTTATATTGCAGGTCTAAAATTAATATTATATTTACATATCTTACGTCTCGTCATGAGCAGGTACTGTAATCCATTTCAAATCCCTTTAATACACGCAGCATTCAAACAAACAGAAAAGAAAAAAAACGTGACTTTTTTTTAAACCCAGTATTCAGATCTTCAAGGGAAGAGCTTGTCAAAAAGAATTCTTACAAAAATGTGTGTTTTAATGTGGTGTTTTTGCTGAAATCAGGTCAGTTATTGTATTTTGCTTCATAATAACTGAATATATTTTATTTAACGTGCGTAATACATACAGTATAAACAGAAATAATGGAAAAAGTCTATAGTGTTACATTTAAAGTTTAATACACTGTAGATCGACAGTACAATACAAATTACACAGAAACTGTGTAGGCTCTGCAATGTTCTATCCCTTGCTCTTGTGTACATTGCTGCCATCAAGAGATAGCCTAACAACTACTGTACTGCACAACAATGCTAGTATTTAAAATGTCTTGCTCTCTCAAACGTTTCATGTTTTACAGTACGTGTCTTGCGGCCCTCGACCATATGAACATTTTGGTAGGCAGCTCGTAGGGTCAGGAAGTTTGGCCACCCTTGTTATATATACATGTGTCTTTCGTTCCTGTTTTATCCAGCTCTGATGTCTTGCTTACAAAGCATATTCAGATATTTGTTTTTGCACCCCACAATCTTGTTCATTTTTTATGGAAGTACAGCATCTGGGGTAGGGGGATTTGTTGCCCAATTAACACCACCCAGACCAATTGCTCCTCCTCATAAAATATATGGCAAAGATGGGATATCTGGGTGGGATATGTGTTCTAGATTTGACTCCAATTGAGTTTCTGTAGTGGAGACTGCCTAAAAAGTGCTGATTGGTGCCTTGGTAGCCATGTGTATCCCGAGTAGCAATATGTCAATGGAAAACCATTCTGCTGTGTAATGGTTATATGACACATGGATCATTTCACCACCTCTCTATTCCTTCTAAGACTTAATAACATTTTATAATTAACACTCTAATTTGCAGTTACAATTAAATATTACATTCATGGGCCTTGCATTATGATTTTAATAGAATATTTGGAGACAGTGAAAAAGACTTTCAGTGAAAATGTTTGTCATTTTGTAAGTTTCTTTTAGTATTTCTTAAATTACTGCAATAGAGAATAGAGAGTTTGTACAGTATACTTATTCCTTGATACTGGGATAGATAAAATTGGAAACCTCAGCCACTCAACTGTCAAAAGCCTCCACTCTGTAACTGATTAATCGGGCATATTTATGGATTGATGCAATAACGACCCATGATGTCGTATGGAACACAAAAGCCAGAGCACTTGTAGTTTGTGTTTTCTTTTCTAATCGCTCTTCCTCCAGTGATCAGAGGACACACCCCTGATCTCAAACCCGAGCGCACTAGAGCTGACATGTTAAAAAGAGCTTTGAAACAGACTTTAAACTTGTAAGTGTAAAAAGTTGTCAGGATGTTAACAACAAAAAGAGAAATTACAGGCAAGTTATTTAAACCCTTGTAGCAGCATGTGGGGGCTTCTTTCCATTCCATTTTCATTTCTTTCCGTTTGTAGATTTTTGCTTGCCATTGTAACTGTGTCTGCTATATTTTTAACCCTGCTACTTACTCTTTAATGTCTACCAACAAATTGAAGAATGAGTCCAAATCACTAGAAACCTAGGGGTCTATCTAGTTGATGTAATTGAAGAATGAGTCCAAATCACTACAAACCTTGGAGTCTATTCAACTGATGTAATTAAAGAATGAGACCAAATTACTAGAAATCTAGGGGTCTATCCAATTGATGTAATTGAAGAATGAGTCCAAATCTCTGGAAACCTAGGGGTCTATCCAATTGATGTAAATACCCACTCTATTTAAATATTTAAATATTACCATGACTGTCCTTTTACTTACTTTTATAGACTGTTAGATGTGTTGGTTTCCACATAGTCTTCTGCTTTTAATCATTTAAACAATGGTGGTATTCAGAATAACTGAATCATCAGAAAAACAAAACAGTGCTGAAATAAAATAGATCTAAATATTAATGAGGTAAACACTCCAAAAAATACTCTACCAGCATTAGCACTCTGATCTTTCCAGTTTCCTTTTTTTATTATTATTATTTGGTTTCCTTTTTAAGTCTAGTGTTTTGTTTAGTTTTGTTTTATTTTTAAATCAGGCATATCCTTTGTCGACTATCTTAAGTGACAGTTTGTGTTTCAAATGCAAATGTTGTTGTTTTATTAGAAATGAAAAATCCCTAGCCTCTCCTTGTCTCTGTCCTTCAAACTCCTCAGCCTGCTGGCAGATTGGATCCCCCTCGTTCTCATGCTAATGCTGGAGTTGCAGATTGAACAGTTATATTGTAGAATCCACCCTCAATAGCTCATGGTTTAAAGAAAATCTAAGAAAAATAAAATTGATTTTTGACATCAACATAAAAACATAAGAATTGTTTGTAAAGCAACATGGCCAATTAGCTTATGTAGGCTCTTTCGAGCACAGCATTTGCATATGTATTGTGTTTACAGACTTCTTTTCTAAGTTACGATTGCTCAGCTTCCTTTTGTGTCATCCTGCTCTCTGCCCTTGCTGAAGTATTTCACTTTCTTTATAGCATTTAGGACTTTATAAACTTCAGTTGAATCCCCTATTACCCATCTTTATTCAAAGCATTTATACCCTGTCCAAATTACCTAAATAATACAAAATCAACATGTGCTGAAATCACATGGTTGCCATTAACTTCCATTTTATTTTCAAAGCATGATTATTGCGCATTATTTAAGTAGTGTGGGTATTCATATAAGGAAAATGTGATGAAAAACATTTATGTATACATTATTATTATAGTGCTCAAAATAAATAGTGAGCTTTAAAGGGTACTTCAGCACTACATGAAAAATAAAACATAAACTATCCCACCTTGCTGTTCGAATGTATTTGGTCATTGTATAATAATCTGTATGCACCCAAACATCTGCATAATGCCACACTGCTATGTCCAAAATCACTGTTCTCGAGCATCTCTTCTGAGCCAAAAACCGTGACTCCCGCATGTACCCTCACATGTACTTTGAAACGTACCGGCGCATGCACAGTGAAGTGCTGTGTAAGCTATATTACCTCAGTGTGGAAACACACTAGTCTGTGTGACAAACATTATCCGTCTAATTTCCATAAGGAAGGACTTGTACCTGCTTTCGTTTTGTGTAGTAGACATCTTTCACACGGTACATGTTTCCTTCGCATGTTGTATTATTGGATTTTATTGGATGTATTATTATGATTAATGTTGCATTCAATAAAAAAAGTCTGTGCTGTGTAAGTGGTTGCGGGCAAAAGAAAACCCAAGACAGAGTTGTTCTCATTTCCTACTAATGAAGGGACCTACCCACAATTATAGCAGCACTGTGTTATTTCAATATACGCCCCCAAAGTCTTAGATATAGCTCCAGCTGATTCGGAATGTTTGCAGAATGGACACTGTGGCGGAGTGTCCCTCCCCTATATGTATGTGCACTGTATTGTTATTATTTGCATTATTATTGTTTGCGGCACGGACAAAAGCGCCGCCATTATTTGATTTTAAAACCTTGTGAGGATGCGTGACTGTCAGCTACTGATTATTTAACTAGCTGACAGTCACGCATCCTTATTAAACTCGTGCAGACTACGTCCAGAATATAAAAGCATGCATGTCTGTGCTCAGGGAAGAGAGTGTCAGAGGAGAGACGTAAGTCTGTGGAAATTGAATTTAAACTGTTAATGACACAACTTCGATATGGCAGTGGTTATCAGGCACCTTGGGGTATACAGAAATAACAAAAACACCCAAAGAGACACAGTTGCGGGGATTTACAGGCTGAATTGGAACCACGAGCGTTTTTATAATGGAACCTTATGCCGTATAGTAAATTATGCATCATGTGCGCTTTCGTTGTTAAATATTGAAGTTGTGTCATTAACAGTTTAAATTCTAATTTTCCTCAGCAACACAGCGTGACTGTACACAGGAAAGGTCCGAAATAATGCCAGACAATATTTCAACATCAGATTGTTCAGAAACTGATAGGGAGATGGAATTTGTGGCCGAATTCGACTTTACCACTCAACGGTGTATAGATGATTGTGCATGTGTTGTGTCAGGCAATGCAAATGAAATCCTAATACAAATGATGAAAAAATGCAATATTTATTTTTTTAGGTCGAATCATCCTCAAAGACCTCATTCTGAAAGGAAATGCATCGTTTCCGAATCTCATTAGCTAGTTTATTTGATACATGTCCATTCTGCAAAAATTCCGGATCAGCTGGAGCTATATCTAAGACTTTGGGGATGTATATTGAAATAACACAGTGCTGCTATAATTGTGGGTAGGTCCCTTCATTAGTTGGAAATGAGAACAACTTCATCTTGGTTTTCTTTTTCCGGTAACCACTTACACAGCACAGATGTTTTTTTTATTTCCGAATCTCATTAGCTAGTTTATTTGATACATGTCCATTCTGCAAAAATTCCGGATCAGCTGGAGCTATATCTAAGACTTTGGGGATGTATATTGAAATAACACAGTGCTGCTATAATTGTGGGTAGGTCCCTTCATTAGTTGGAAATGAGAACAACTTCATCTTGGTTTTCTTTTTCCGGTAACCACTTACACAGCACAGATGTTTTTTTTATTTTTTTTATTGAATGCAACATTAATCAAAATAATACATCAAAATGCAACATGTGAAGGAAACATGTACAATGTGAAAGATGGCTACTACACAAAACGAAAGCAGGTACAAGTTCCTTCCTTATGGAAAATTAGACGGACCATGTTTGTCACACAGACTAGTTTCCACACGGAGGTAATATAGCTTACACAGCGCTTCACTGGGCATGTGCCGGTACATCTGACAGTACACGCGGAAGTCAAGTTTTTTGGCTCAGAAGAGATGCTTCAGAAGAATGATTTTGGATATTGGCAGTGTGGCATTATGCAAATGTTTTTCCGAATATGGATTATTATACAATGACCAAATTCGGAACAGCACGGTGGGATAGTTTATGTTTTATTTTTCATGTAGTGCTGAGGTACCCTTTAAAGCGCAGCACTAAATAGAAGTTCAACCTGCTTACATGGATAGGTTATTCATTCTTTTAACCTGTCCTCATAGATCATGCTGTTAAGTTATGGGATTATCCCGGTTGCCCTTCACTGTACCATCTCAAGTGCTTTGATGTACAGGGTTTTTAAATCCAATGTCTATAGGTGAAGTAAATTCAAAATGAGCATAATTTATTAGAGGACTGTCAAATCTGAAATATGAATGACTGAATGGATCAATCTCTCAAGACAGCGTCTATGACTTTCCAGTCAAACAGCATCAAGACTGCATCAAGACTGACCTAATGTTAGATATTAGTGTGTTTTACATGATCACATTAAAAAGGTATCATCAAAAATCCCTTTATTGTACATCTTTTATTACAGATTATAACTGTATACAGCACTTTATATTACTAAGGCCTATGCCTTATTAATAATGTACTGTTTACAGATGAGTAATTACTTTTTTGGTGATGTGTTTGAATGTATTGTATGAATTGTATTATGCTATTACATCAATGTTGTTTTGCATGCTAATTGTATGTTTTCCTTGCAGCAGTTTGATCTTGGCCAGGTCACCATTGTAAATGGGCACTTGTTTTAATTGATTGATTGATTGAGTTCAGTGTCAAATCCAGAATATTGCATACAGATGGGTGAGTGGGTGTGAACTTATATAGGCTGAGGATTTGTGCAGCTGTTCACACAACTTCCTGTCTGAAACTTTCTGTTTACTGTCGACGCCCACGTCTGAGTTTGGAACACTGGAGGCAGCTGGAATGCTTAAATACAGGGGTGGGGAACTAAGGGTCATGTAAAATGTGTAAATATATGAGAATAGCATTTTTAAATTTATTTATATATATATATATATATATATATATATATATATATATATATATATATATATATATATATTTTAATAGCGCTTAGATATTGCATGCAGTCTGTCCTCAGCATTAAGGCCTGGACAAACCAGCGCTTCACTTCACTTTGCTTTTTTTCTTTTGACGCACGGTAGACAGTGCCACACCAGTGAGTCTATACCAAAGCGTCTATTCCCTTTCCTGGGTAAAAAGGTACTTTATAGCATTTCCTTTAGCGTGAAAATACCCTCCCTCCCCCCACTGTTGCTCTTTCCTAATATAAAGAAAATATGGTTGTGTTTAGGGAAGACATGGAAAGTGTGACGTCAACAGGAGGAGGGGACGAAGAAGAAGAGATTGTTTTATGCAGTTTATGTAAAAGAAATTGTGTACTGTTCTTGAGTTTGAACATAATTTTCCATTTGACTTGAACTTCTTAAAAATGGAATTTAGCACCTTTGTCGTTAATCATCTTTAGTACCGTGCCTATTTAAATATATATAGATAATCACAGTATGTGTTTATGCATATTTGTGTGCACGGGTTTGTGTGTGTTTTTTGTGTGGGTGGGTGTACTTTTTATCTGTATATACATGTTGTGTGTAAATATTACTAGATATTACTATATTACTAGATCAGTTTTACTGCAACTTATTATGCAGCAAATGATCTGATTGGTTTTGACAGAGAAAGAATGAATCTTGGTTATAAATCTCCCTCCCGACCTGTGAGGGTGCTGTGTAAAGGGAACAGAGTGCCCTGGACTGGGCGGCCTTACAATTCATTCCCGGGGTTAGGTGGAAGTCAGCCATCTAGAAAGGGAGTGGAGCTAAGGTATACCAAGTCATTGACCTGGAAGGGAAGCGATGTGGCAACCGCGGATTGGAGGAGAAACGGTTGCACTTGCTAACCAAGGGGGCGTGACTGACGGTACAAAAGGGGACATAGCGAGGTGATCTGTTCCTTTGTTATGGTTAAGCTGAACCAGAAGGAGTACTGTGAATTATTGTGAGTGTTTTGTTTGTTTTGTCGTGCCTAAAAATCTACTTTGTTATTATTAGATGGCTAACACGATCCGGAGCTGTCGCTACAGGCCAGCACTAAACCCGAACAACACTGCGCCATTGCACACAGATAAATTGTATTTTACCACGAGCACTATAGCACCCACTCTCGACTTGTGAATGTGTGTGTCTTTGTATGTTCTACTGTGTTTATTATTTATGAACCTGTGTCTTATTATTTCGGGACCTTATATATACATATACCTTATATGTGTCTTATTATTTCTGCAACCCGTTGTTTTGGCGCAGTGCAATACACATTGCTGTGTATTGCCTGGGATTATTCTTTGTGGTCTCCAGACCAGGATTATAAAAATAAAACCTGTTTGGATGGTGAACTTTGTTGTCTGTCTTCTGTTTCATAATCACATCCCCACTACACCTGCGCACTGCAAACCACTTTGCCACACCGGTACATCCTGATATTTTTCATTTAATAAAGACTGAATCAGCAAAAACAAAACACACAAAAATAAAATAATCTACAGTCATATTAATGAACATTAATATCGTTTCCTGAATCCATTGTATATGCTAGGTTTCAGATCGATCTTCTAAGTCAATGCATAAGACATTTTACGCTATAACATATACACACTGTATTTCTTACACTTTGAGTGAAAAAGACTATCTTACATAGAAAACGTAGGTTATTTTTTTATTACAGTTACTGACTCAGGTATATGATTGTACAGGTATATGAAATGGAAAGAGAGGAAAATTGGTTTAACATCAGAATACATTTGAACCAGGATGTATTATATATAATTCATGTAAAAAAAAGGCAAGTGTACAGAACACTGATGTAAGGAATAGTCTACGTTAACCTACATAAACAACAAATCAACAAGCGAAGCGAAGCGCTGGTGTGTCCAGGCCTTTACTCACTCAGAATGTGAGCGGTGGGGTAGTTGGTTAGATATTTGGCAACAAGGTTTCTAATTTTAGAACAACACGCCCATTGTGGGGTTACTAGGCAGTGTCATTGCCTTTCATGGGCCATGTGCACCACATTCCACACCACTGAGCATCCGTGTTGTAAGTTACAGTGGTATCATGGGTAGCTCCAAGTACATCTGTGAATAAAAATATATATTGGAAAAATGGCAAACCTAGGGTCGGACCAAATCAAAGTTAGCACTTAGCGAACGAGGACGCAAAAGCATTTGCGGTAATAAAACACAAGAAAAATTCCAAGCGGAATCTCGCAGAACCAAAACAAGCCCTTTTTCCCTTCAAAAAGCAGCTATCGCTTGTTGACTACAAGTGGGTTGAGAAGGAGGATTGGTTTGCTATCGCCCGACCAAATCTACTCAATTCCAGCTATAAATCACATCGCAAGACTTTCGCAGGACTGGATTTTACAGTCAACTTTGAAGTTGTCTAAAGTTATCATGTATTAAGCAAATAGTAAAAAAAATAACACTAACCCTTTGCAGCCCATTTATTAATTGTGCATCAGGCTCGTCAGGTCCAATTTATTTTCACACGCGCAGTTAATTTTAGACACGCTGTTTAAAAGTATTTAAATGGCCCTGCATATCAACAAAGCACTCACTTGGCATCTCCAGCCCCGCCCCACCCTTTCGTTTGCTATCGCTTTCACATATGCTAAGAAATAAATAATAATAATAATAATAGTCGTACATACCGATCAGTCATCTCCTGATGACTCGTTTTATCATCAAACTCCTCAATAATGCAATCCAAGTCATTATTTTATTACTATAACATCTCGAAAAAGCTCTGCAAATGTCCGTGATAGTCTCTGTGCGCTGATACAGTAACAACCAGCTTGTTTCCTTATGACTGCCCCTATCTGATGCCAGGGGCAAGTATGACTATTCATGAGATACGCCTTTTTTTTTTTCTTTTTTTTTTATCGGCTTGTCTCGCTCCTGTCGCCCCACTCGGCCATTGAATGGTTTTCTGCTTTTTCCGGAGAAAATAACTAGAAACCCATTTTTTGTGTTTTTTTGATGATGTTGGACAGGGTCCGACAATTGACCTAATAGGAATAATTGCAATGTCGGACCAGGTCCGACAATGGACCGCAAAGGGCTAAACATCCTGATATTTGCACAAAAAAAAACCCCTCAAGGAAAATATGGGACTGGCTGATGGACCCTGAGGGGAACTTCCAGGAGGACCTCCTGATGGCAATCAACCTGCTGTGGGCCAGACATGGGGAGCGATAGGAAGCCTGGTAACAGCATCCCTCCTAGATGTCACAGCCGTGGTACTCACATACCTGGCTGTCAATATGGGAGGGGCCCCACCATCTCCAGTCCCATCGGGAGGAGTCACACCTACTCCAGCTCCACAGGCACTGGGCACATCCACTCCAGCGACCGAGGGAGAGTCGCACCAATCCCCAGCGACTGAGGGAGACTCTAGTGCTGCTCCCACCTCCAATGCCAGAGGGAGACTACCTGCTGCTCCCACCTCCACCACCAGAGGAGATGAAGCTTCCTCCCGAGGGTCAGCGTCAGCCATTGCCTCCTGAGGGTCAGCTCCTGCCGTTGCCTCTCGGGGTACCACTCCTGCCCTGCCCTGCACTGCCTGGGGATGCCAAGCCTGCACCACCTAGGACTGCCAAGCCTGCAATGCCCGTGGTTGCCTCTCTCGCACTGACCGGGGGTGCCTGTTCGTCACGCCCTAGGGGTGCCTGTTCATCATCGCTTGGGGATGCCTGTTCATCTTCGCTTGGGGATGCCTGTTCTTCATCACTTGGGAATGCCTGTTCATCATCGCTTGGGGATGCCTGTTCTTCATCACTTGGGGATGCCTGTTCATCATCGCTGGAGATGCCTGTTCATCATCGCTGGGGATGCCTGTTCATTATCGCTGGGGATGCCTGTTCTTCATCACTTGGGAAGCCTGTTCATCATCGCTTGGGGATGCCTGTTCTTCATCGCTGGGGATGCCTGTTCATCATCGCTGGGGATGCCTGTTCATCATCGCTGGGGATGCCTGTTCATCATTGCTTGGGGATGCCTGTTCATCATCGCCCGGGGGTCTTTCAGTGCTGTGGCCGCTGTCACTGCCGGAGTGTACCTCGCTGATGTCAGCATTTCCACTGCCAGCACCATCACTGCCGCAGTACGCAGCGCAACCGCCATGTCTGGAGTGTGCTGCACCACTGTCAGCATTGCCACTGCCAGCATTACCACTGGCATTCTTTCTGCGGCCATGATTGCCTTTGCTGGAGGAGCCAGCCTTGCCGCTGTCAGCATTGCCACTGCCAGCATTTCTGCTGACAGGATTGCCTTTGCGGGAGGAACCAGCCTTGGTGCTGTCAGTATTTCCACTGCCAGTATTGCCGCTGGCAGCATTTCCGCTGCCAGTTGCCCCTGCTGAGGGAGCCAGCCTTGCCAATGTCAGCATTCCCGCTGACAATATTGCCGCTGCGAAAGGAGGACGTTAGGAGACCACCTACTAACTCCCCAGTAATGTTGTTGAAGCTGACACCCTGGGATCTTCCAAGAAGCTGCTTGATGAGATTCTGGGATCAATAAGCTACTAACAACCAAACGAGCAAGATGGGCTGAATGGCCTCCTCTCGTTTGTAAACTTTCTTATGTTCTTATGTTCTTATGCCTGGGGGGTTGTTTGTACAGTCCTCCCTCTTTCCTTGTCATTTTATGCCATAACTAGCTTAATTAGACTTTTTTTCTCAGCTCCTAAAAAGTTGCAGATTTCAAGTTATTTTATAACATTTTATAGTTAAGTTGAAATCTCCAACTTTTTAAGAGCTTATATGTAATTGAGAACTCAGTTGGAATGAAAGCCAGAAGATATAGGGGTCCCCGAGGACCAGAGTTGAAAACAACTGATCTACAGCAAAATTAAACAAAAGCTTCAAGAACTGCAAGAAGTTTCAACAGGAGAAAGATGAGCATTTTGATACGAATGTAACATATTTCTGCAGTTATTAAACAATAAATCTAAACACAGCGGTGAAGCTGTTTCTATTTATGCAGTCTATGAAGGCTGAAATCAAGATTAATTCACATAAGAAACCTCAGTGATATTAAAGATGACCTCCCTTGTAAATTATACATTTTCAAATAGATAATACATATCTTTTTATTTCTGTTGAAATTCTACAGCCAAAGACTTTGTTTAAAAATGTCTTCACCGCCGATCAATTCCAAAGACTTTGTTTAAAAATGTCTTCACTGCCGATCAATTCTCTTCTTTGACTTGAAGTGGCTTAAAAGCACACATGACACATGATTGCTGTAGAAACCATAGCAACATGCCTTAGATGATGGGGGGGGGGGTGTTTGCTAAATGAATCCCTGTGTTCGAATTTGTTCTTTGGGTTGAGTTTGGGATTTGCTTCGGGTTAGCACATCTGAGGGGTTGTTTCCAGTATCAAATGCCTGGCGACTGGGCCTGAGCCTGCTCAGATGATAGTGCAGTGACCTGGCTTGAGTTCTAGAGCCAGTTAATCTTTTCTATGTCTGGTTAATAAACAAACCCAGTACCTGTGCTCCACGAGGGCGGGCCTTGGCCTCCCCCTCCTGATTATTTTGATTTTCCTGACTTCTCTTTTTGTTTTGATTTCCTACACGTTAGCATATGCTCAATTACAACTTTTTAAAAGTTCAAATATTATATTAAAAAAGTGACAAGTGGCCTTACATACCAACGCTTGCATTATCAGCTGCAGGCATCCAGTTAACCAAAGACATTTCTGAGTTATTCAGGCATTCAAAAGCACTGAGCGGAAGAAGTCATGCATTCGACAGGGACTATTGTACAGTAAAATGGCTCAGCTTGGAGGGTCATACCAGGCCACACACAGCATGTTAATCTCTACCTGGTTCAGAGAATCAGGGAAGCTCTACTGAATTCTGTCCACTTGAAAATGCAAAGGCATGGTAATAAGTGCACAAAAAGACAAGCATTTCAGGATTGAAGAACTGCAGGAGGGGAGGGAGGTTGTGGGGTTGGAGCCTGCTGATTTCTCTTCCTGACTGTGGTTGCCCCTTTTGAGTGGCGACACATTGATGGGGAGGTGTCCCCTTTATCAACTGTGAAAATAGGTGGATTGGAACGGGGGTAAGTGCTATAATTGAACTTGCAATCAGGTAACTACACAGCGTAGGGGGAAGAGAAACTGGAAGACATGTCAAACATTTGGCAGTAGGTTTCCTTGTTTTCTTTTTTTTTAGAATGCCAAATGTGGTATTTACATGTACTAAGGGTGTGCCAAGGAGGCAAAATCTGTATCTGTATTAGTTATATCGGTATCTCTGTGGCTCTGAAATAGGATGTGTCTTTAAAACAGCTTTTCGTACTTACTTTCATTCTGAATAAGCCTGGACAATTTTAAGCAATTAAAAAGTATAATGTATGTTTAAGAGCCCCGACTGTTGTTTTTGATCAGCAGCAGTTCTTATTTGTAACGTGTCAGTAAGATATAGGGCTTTGTGTTGGGGTGCTGCTTATGGGTGCCAGTGTGATTGCCTAGGCACTGGCAAGGTGGCAACAGTAGGACATGGATTTTTGGAGGGTGTTAAAGAGAAAGTAGCAGTGTTCCAGAAAATCTAGCGTTACACGTCCCCACGAGTTGCTACAGCTGTTTAAATAACGTACCTGTTGTTTTTCTTTGCATTGTTAACATGCTGACAACTTTTTACACTTATACCTTTAAAGTCAGTTTCAAAGCTCTGTTCAAAATATCCGTTTTAGAGCACTGTGGCAGGGTGACGTCACAGGCAATGGTGTTTAGACCAGGAAGGCAGACTCACACACCGAAGGTACAGTAAAGCGCTAATGTGCATATTTAATTATAGACAAACAAAAATAACATGGACAGACCAACGGCTCAGCACAAAATCAAGTGATGCGAGCTATTTCACTCAATGTTTTCCTTCTTTATACAAGATCCTTCTTTTTTTTCTTTGAAAGGTTGAGGAGGCTCTGCCTCTCTTGACTCCTTTAAGGAGCCTCCACTGATGGGCATCCTTTTTACTGGTCTCATCTGCTGCCATTACCAGTTGGGGTCTCTGTGGCACACTGAGGTGAACTATTCCAGCTAGCTGTTTTCTTCCCTTAAGGCTGCAGGAGTGCAAAGACCAATGCAGCACTCCCTATTATCAGCCAACCAAGACTAGGATTCTAAACAGCAAACTAAAGATCACATGCTACACCCCACATTCCATACAGGATTGTCTTTACTAGGCAAGCCACTGGGAACCTTTCAGTATTATTTCTTATGTAAAATCCACCTAAAATAAACATAACAGGATAATAATAATAATAATAATAATAATAATAATAATAATAATAATAATAATAATAATAATAATAATAAAAACTGAGCATCGTGAGTGTATGAAATTATGCTTTTAATGTTACAATTTGAGAGATGAAAACTTCCACTACATTTAAAAAAATAAATTATAGGCTGATATATTATAAGTGAAATGCCTTAAGTTTAGGCCTCATTGATTCAGAATTGCCACCTATGTATTTGTGAATGTATGTGAAAAACAAACTTGAGGTGGGTTTTATATTTTTTATTTAAATTTTTTATCGGATATATGTCAGTAAGGTAGTTTTTCTTCTTTTTTTTTGAAGCAATACTAAAAGAAACCTCTAAAACTGTGACAAATGTTTGGACTAGAGGTCTTTCTCAATGTCTTTTCCACCCTATATGATTTACAATATGATTGCCCTGTGTAGATTCCTGTCACATAAAATCATGAAAAATGGCAAGAAAACACATTCATGAAACAAATGAATCATGCTTGAAGTCAAAAGTCATAAGTCATAGAAGTGAACATGTCACATTCCATACTTTATGGTGATGCATTTCTTTGTCATTTGAAAAGCATGTAAACAGTTGGTCAACAGCAAAAGAATAATGCTGGGATCCTGTGGCAGTGTGGCAGGGCGAAAGCCCTGCCAAGGCACGTGTGTATGTTTTGTAGTGGGGAATAATTGGTTGCCAGGGAAGGAGTTCAATTTCTTCACTTAAATTGAATAAAGGATTCAATTAAGGCTCCAGCCACAGGTGTATAAATAGGGTGATCACAGGTGTTAGAAATGGTTAGAGTTAATGTTGGTGGAGGTGAAGGTGGAGGTGGAGGTGGAGGTGAAGGTGAAGGTGGAGGTGGAGGTGAAGCTATTTTACTGCTAGCGATTTCAATGTATTTTGTTAAAAAGAAAAGTAATATATTGTATGTCCTGCCCATTATTTCCACTCCATTTGAACACATTGCTATGGACATTGTAGGCCCTTTGCTTCCGTCTGATTCTGGGTATACTGATTCTGGGTATACGCGATACCCAGAGGCAGTGCCCTTGCGGTCTACATGTGTCTCAGCAATTGCCAAAGAACTAGTACAGATTATAGACGGAGTACGGATCCCCAAGGAGATATTGACTAATCATGGAACTAACTTTTTGTCTCAAACATGCAAGTATATAAAATAAAGTATATAAAATAATAAAAATACATCCCATCAGGACATCTGTTTATCACCCACAGACGGACAGCCTGGTGGAATGCTTTAATCAGACCCTGAAGCACATGCTGAGACGATTTGTGAATCAATAAATGAAAAATTGGGCAACTTTCCTACCTCCTTTTTGCAGTTCGAGAGGTGCCACAGAGCTCGACAGGGTTCTCCCCCTTTGAGCTTTTGTATGGTAGACAGCCTCGCGGCATCCTTGATCTGGTGAGAGAGGGGTGGGAAGAGCACCTATTGAGAGATCACCTGGATTTGGTTGGTCGATTGGCTCAGGACAATCTTAGATCAGCTCAGCATTGGCAGCAGCAGCAGTACAATAAAAATGCCCTCATTCTGACCTTTCTTGAACTGCGGGGGTTAATTGAGAGGTTCAGGGATGTTTTTTCTGATGTGCCTGGCAGAAGTAACCTTGTTGAGCATGCCATTATCACTCCTTCAGATGTCACAGTTCAAGAGAGACCTTACTGGATCCCGGAAAGCCAATGGAGTGGCGTTGGCAAAGAGGTGAGGGAGATGTTCGTGGAGCCCGCAAAAAAAAGACAAAAAAAGACCCCCATAAAAGACAGCGCCAATCACTAATGCGTGGATTTTCAGAAGGTAAACACTATTGCCAAGTTTGATGCCTACCCCATGCCTCAAGTCGATGAACTCCTCGATAGACTGGGGATGACGAGGTTCCACTCGACTGGATGAAAGGATACTGGCAAATCCCATGAACCTGCAATTCACAGGAAAAGTTTCATTTCACAACATGCCGTTTGGGCATTTTACCAAGATAGGTGAAACCCATGGCCACCAAAGGAGGCTGTGTGGTCCAGTGGTTAAAGAAAAGGGCTGTAACCAGGAGGTCCCCGGTTCAAATCCCACCTCAGCCACTGACTCACTGTGTGACCCTGAGCAAGTCACTTATCCTCCTTGTGGTCCGTCTTTCGGGTGAGACGTAATTGTAAGTGACTCTGCAGCTGATGCATAGTTCACACACCCTAGTCTCTGTAAGTCACCTTGGATAAAGGCGTCTGCTAAATAAACAAATAAACCATAATAAATAAATAAACAAATAAAGTTCACAGGAAAAGACTGCATTTTCTACCCCTGGCGGTCTGTTTCATTTCAAAACCATGGCGTTTGGGCTACATGATGCGCCCGTTGCCTTCCAGAGACTGATGGACCAGGTTTTACGCTCACATCGTGAGTATGCGGCAGCGTATATTGACGATGTGGTTATTTACAGCTTCACCTGGTGAGAGCATATGGCTAGACTCACGGCCATCCTACAGTCTCTGAGGGATGCCAGGCTAACAGCCAACTTAGGTTAGTGTGCATTTGCCAAGATAGAAACACAATATCTGGGATTTACAAAAAGTTTAATATGTGAAGTGCATTAGTGCTCATTATGGTGACTGCAGCCATGGGACATTTAAATATGGTAAGTGGTAAGCAAGAATTGAAATCCCTTTTCTTTCATATTATTCTAATTGTTCCCCCTTTTACTTTGGGGTTTACTGATATTAAGGTCCTCTGCTGTTTTCAAGAATTTGAAAAACTACCAGTAATGTCAATAGACCATAATGCACATTATTTACTCCAACTGAAAAGTCATTGAAGCCAAATCACCTCTTTGTCAGTGATTTGGATAACATGAGAAACTATTAGATGCTATCATTCAGTACGCTTACATGGCTTCAATCATCAGATTCCACACAATCTGATCAGGGAATCCAAATGCAGCAGTTACAATAGAAATGGTTTCCAAGGGCTGGTTGTGTTCCATATTTACATGAAGGCTCCCTATAGCAGAGTTGTATGGGTTTGCACAGGATCAGTGCTGTGTTTCTTACATTTCCAGTAACTGGAGTATACCTACATGACAAAACATGATTTATTTCAGTCTGGTCTAGTTTATCATTCCAATATTTTTCCTATGCAAACCTCAGAAGAAGCTCACTTTTTCAGTACATTTTTTCTTTAATAAATGCATAATTCTGATTTAGCCTAACTGTTTTTGGTACACGCCACACTTCCCTTTTGTTCTCTGGTTGATTTCTTGATTTTCCTCTATCTCACTAATTCTAATGGTACTCTTTACACTCAAGCAATACAATTTTTGTTACAGTTTCTTTTTTCCGAGAGATCCGATTGGAAAAAGATTTGAAATGGGAAATCAGGGTCCTCAAATCAGATTACACGAATCAGATCAGCACGATTACCATATTGCAAAGCAGTTTACATGACCAATGATCCGAATCTGCTTGTTTTGAAACATAATTTAAATTGGATTTCATGTGTCAGGTAAACATACTCATTGAGTTAAATTACTTTTTGGTAAACCGTGTCACTCCCAACCTATTCTGCAATCAGTTGACCTGGCATTTTAGCCTATTGAATTGAATGGAGAGTTCAAAGATGAACGTCTTACCATTCTATTAAAGAGCAAGCTCTCTAGTAGAGAGCCAAGTATGTGTCTCGTGCAGATGTCAGTCATTATCTCATCAGCTGCTAGGATGAGATCAATTTCATTTCCCCCACTTAATCAAAGCTCCTCCTCAAGTGTAAATACAAGTATGCCTCCACTAACCTAGGCTTAGGGAGTTTCAACATATGACTGGTCACTGCAACCGCTCGCCGCTACGCAGGCTCCGGAGCCACTTTAGAGCACAGACTCTGATTTGAGGGGGAAGTATGTGTCTTATGCTGATGTCAGTATTATTAACTCATCCGATGCTAGGAGGGTATTCGTTAAAATTGGGCCTGCATAATAAACGACAGACACAGGACCACAGTCTCATAACCTTGTCAACACAGTTCAAAGCTATAAATATAATTATAGAATAAAATATCAGGTTTCAATTGAACCTACTATTTCCACCCGTGCATATCCTCAAACTCTGACCACTGTCACCCCTCTCCCCTCCCCTAATCCCCATAAATCAGCCTGCGCATTAAGAAGCATGACATAGCCTAACAGCAAACACACATACAATAGTTTGTTTCATGATATGAGCTGGAAAGGAGTGGGTTCCATTATCTAAAGGTTAATAATGGCTTTACAGTTTTAGGATCTATAATTATTAAAACAGTATAATTTACTCTGTGAATTCCCAGCAAATAATTTTAAAATACCGATGAACCAAAACATACAGCAATATTTTATTTGCATTTTTTTAAGATAGATTTTTATATTTATTTTAACATGATGTTTAACTCAAGCAAACACATAAAATAATATAAATAGATACAATGCAACAAAGAAAGCTGAAGGGCTGTGCTGGTTATACAGTGTGCACAGATGGATGAAGAGTTGGGAGGATAGTTTATTGATTGACTGACTGATAGATCAAGATGGATTTCCACACACATAAAAAATGTGTTTGGATAATTGGACAATCTAGTAGCTATATATATATATATATATATATATATATATATATAACATGGCTTGGAAAATAACAACCTCTGAGTGGTTAAACAGCATCACATGACTGTGCGTATATATAGCGTATATCATGGCTTGCATACTAATGAGCTGCTTCACACTGAATAAATCACTATGCACCACTGCATTCTAAATTCCATGACAAACTGCCATTTTATTTGTTATTAGTTACAAAACCACTACCAAAAATGAGTGACATTCCACAATTTCCTTTAATATATTTGGGGATGAAACTCCAGATAACTGGTACAACTCCAACTTTCTGAGTGAAGACAGCAGTCCACTTGAAAAAAATAAAAATAAAATAAGTGCACCAGCAAGAGTAGACACATAACAGTAGATGAGGAACAGCTAAATGAAATAGAAGAAAACACTAAAAAACGACAGCATGCGCTGTTAATGTACTTAAAGACTGGCTTAAAGAAAACAATTCTTTAAGCCATTTTATTTTATGAAATAAATCCAAAAAATCTCAACATCATTAAGGAAATGTTATACCAGTGCAAGACGTTCAACTTAGGACCAGTATTCAGTCTCCAGTTTTATAACACACTGAGCTGGACTAAATAGATATTTTAACAGTAGAAGTTTTAACATCACAGTGAGTTTAAAACCAACAATAATGTATTCCTGTTAGTCATGAACATTTTTAGAAAAGCAGGTAAAGACAAGGCCAGACACCACCCCCCGAATTACCAGCCTGGATTTGAAGTGTCTACAGGAAACTGAGGCACTGTCCTCTGACACCGCTGTCAAATTGGTGCGTAAAGTCTGGTTCAATCTTCAACTTAACACTAGAAGTGCCACGGCAGTCAATTTGACGGTTTTCACTTTTAAAATTGAAATTACTCTGCGTGTGTGAAAGATACGCAGTTGTCCGTTCTTGACTTTTCCTTAATACATGTATTAAATACCCTGATGGCGTTTGAAAGGCAGGATCACTAAAATAAAAAAGTTATAATCCCCTCTACCTAGAACCGCCAGAGCAGTCATTTTGACTGCCTTTTACAATACATGTTTTTATTTTTATTTTGAATATAACCTACAATATTCTCTTTTATTTTTATATACAAGCTTGTTGTTATCGCTACTGGACCTGGCAGCCATCAATTCTTTCATTTTGTACAAGGAATGCACCAGGGAAAATATCAGCAGGAGAGATTTAATCTTGAAGCTAGACAAAGCACTTCGGCAGATACATTTTGATCAGAAAAAGCTCAACCTGGATTCTGTGCTGCACCGAGTGACACACGCAAGTTTTGTATGTACTTATACCTGTTTACATACTATTTTCTTTTGAAATGTTTATTTTACTATAGTTTCATTTTTTTAAGTAGTGCTTTATATGTGGTAGGTTAGAAAATAAACCCTTTTATGTTTAATTGTTCATTTAAATACAGTGTTTCGGCTGTGTAGATGTTAGATATGATGTGCTTGAATAAAACTTTTCATTTGTATCCGATCGTTTGTCTTCCAGTTTAATACTGATGTTTTAAATGTAACCGTCATAATGACTGCCTGCTGCGGTTTTAGGTATGAGTATAACCGAGGGGGTTCTAGTGTTAAAGCGTTGTTGTGCAAACAAAACACGGCACAAGGGCCAAAATAAAGGTTCAAACAAAAGAATAACACACTTGTAGGCTGGGCATTAGCCTTCACTACCAAGTTGAACCAGTACAAAAATCACAAAAATCACCTCACTCACTCACTCACTCACTCACTCACTCACTCACTCACTCACTCACTCACTCACTCACTCACTCACTCACTCACTCACTCACTCACTCACTCACTCACTCACTCACTCACTCACTCACTCACTCAAACTCAAACTCCTCCAACAAACAAAGGCGTTCTCCTTCCTTATATACATGTGGCCAATCCCCAATTACCATCAATTACCTAACTGGGGAATGACCACACCTGTGATTGCTGGCAAGGATAGATTTAACCCCATCGCTGTCAACCTTACATTCCAACACACACACTATTTACAGCAGCAGGGCTTTTTGAGCAGTGTATGCTTTTTGATTAAAAAAAAAAGCCCAAAAATGATGACATTTTTATATAGCTTATATGCACATGCATTCCTGAAAAAGAACTGTAACGACCAGGCATGCCATTTTTGTCACAGTCCATGATATTTTACTTTTGGTTGAGAAAAAAAGGATAATTTAATGTTAGCACACGTTTCCTGTCCAGTGAACAAGAAAGTATAGAAGTCACTGGAGCGTCAGCAAGCTCTGGTTATTTTTCTCATATTTGAAACATTCATTTGAATGACAAATGGCACAGAACGACAGCACCGCACAGTTACATTCAAATACAATTCACTGTTAAATGGCGGAAAAAATAGCTTTTATTTGTTCCTGTATTCCCTCAGTTTGCAAATACCTGCGCAATTCATTCAAATACAATAATAATACATCTAAAATCTGTTTCTCATACAGTACACCCTATATATAAAAAGCATCTTTTAACTAAAATAAATAAATACAGCTAGGTTGAAAAATCCTGCCCGTCATGCAATACTACTTGGTTTCATAGCGAAATTGGATTAGAAAGCGCTACATATTTCAAAAACTCCCTGACATCAGAATCCAAAATCATGCAGTGAGTTTGTAACTTTCACTACATGGGAACAGCCTTGTTTGTAGCAGTTCAATTCTTCAGCTCGTGTTCTTGTTCTCCCCAAAGGTGAGTAATTGTGCTCCTGTGATGTTTTTTGACAGAAAATGGCATTTATGTATCACCCAACTAAATACTGTCATGTTAAACACTATTACTTGCACAATAAAGGAGACTGTAAGTGTTATGCATGTGGGCCATAGTGTTTAAATTGGAGACTAAATTACTCAATGACCCTGAACCGTACCTGGAGTGATTATTATTATTATTATTATTATTATTATTATTATTATTGGGCTTTTCCAGCTCACATAGAAAGAACCGGGGTACAGTCATATTTCCAGTTTGCTAAATTGTCAGCTGTAATTATACAATAGAAGCAAAACTCCTCTTATAAAAATGGTGTTTGTGTTTACAGGAAACACTTAGACAGCTAGTATTTTCAAAATGATCTCAATTCAATAACAACCGCCTTAAATAAAGAAAATAAAACAAGAAAACGATTTAATCACTTGTGTCAGACACCTTTAATCTGTCAGTTCTAACCAGGGCTGAATGAAGTTTGATGGGGGCCCAGGCTGTTATCATTTCAGGGGCCCCTCTTTGCATATTCAATTCCTTCTCTTTACTGTTTTACTACCACCACACTCGATTGACATTAATGTCAAATTATTCAGTCTTAGCTGATCCATATTTGACTTGAGTCGATGTTTGATTAGTACCAGTTTTGAAAATGAGTCTTTGCCTTCAGCGCGTGAGTTACTGGCAGTGACAAAAAGTTGGGAAATGCAAACTGCAAACTCATTTGTAGTAAAGGGTGAAGCAAGTTATGTTGGAGATGTGTTGTCATCTTCTCTTATGAACTCTCTAAATGATACAGTTAGGACTTGCCAGTAACTCACATTGTAATCCATCAGTGTCGGTCACTTCCTCCTGTTGCTTTTTCTCTGATGTATTTTCTGAAGTACTGTACCTCCACATACCTTTGATATGTTAAAATAGCTTGTCAGCTTTGCTGTTCTGTTTAAGACATATCTTCCTTGCAAAGACATTTTAGTTGTTGTGCTTTCCGCTTTTTAGCGTCATTCTCATACTTTCTAGGTGCCCTGTCAGACGTATTCACCGGCTCTAATTAAACTGCGTCACGTTCGCACCGACGCGGTACAACTGATAAAACTGGCACTTGATCGCAGGTTGTCACATGATCAGACAGTCGCTGCTCCAGCACAATATTGGTAAACAGCCCTGTTTATTAATTTTATATATTGTATTCTAAATTATATATATTTCTGAGGGTCCTTCAAAATCCGATGCCTCGGGCTGCAGTCCCCAAAGCCCCTGCGTTAATCTGGCCCTGTGAGTGCAGCCATGTATTTTGTAAGAAGGAAAGTCTTCCTATATAAATGTGGTGATGGGACTGCAATCCTGGGGAGAAAAATCTCCTCCGAATCACTGCAGGATTATGATTTCCATTACATGAGAGTAGATGTTAAAACTTCATGCTGATTTGAACTTGGCTCTCGCCAAGATAAGCACCAACTAAGACGTAGCTTCACAGTAAACTAATGTGATCCATATGTGTCTCCATCCATTTGCGCTTCCTTCCATATGATGATGTAGATATCCTTCTGTCTGGTGTTGATGGCTGAAGTGTAATGCTGGCTCCAGGGATCAGCTTATTTTGCCTCCCTAGCGCATCAGCACACACAACGGCTGCGATGCTGGCTCCGGGATCAACCATAGTGCGGTCTCCCCAGTGCATCAGCATGACAACCGCCTGGATTGAGCTAAGTAGGGTACATCTCTGGGGTCTTCAAGTGGGCACCTTCCATCCTCAGTGTTTCGTCGACTAGCCCACGACACCTCAAGAGGGCTCGACGGTGATTCTGGCGCCCCAGCATCACCCCTCCGCCCCCACTCAACTCAGCCCAGCTTACTTACCTGTACATCAGCCTTTCTTTCTTTCTATTGTGCTTGAGATCCCCAGCCAGAATCTTTCCGTCTCAACCACAGCCAGTTGCTGCTCCTCTCTGCTGCTTCAGATAAGTTCTTCACTGTGCGACGCAACTCTTGGCCATTGAATCCGACATCTCTGAGAAACCGGGTTGTAGAGTGTGCCACAAATCCTCGACATCCCACTTCCACTGGGTAAACCCAGACTCTCCATCCTCGCTGTTCCGCTTCAGTGGCTAGTTGAGCATACCGCAGTTTCTTCCTCTCATACGCCTCATCTACAGCATCCTCCCATGGCATTGTTAACTCTACCAGGTGAAGAAGGCGTGCTGATCCAGACCACAAGACAATATCTGGTCGAAGGTTTGTGGTGGCCATCTCAGGTGGAAAAATAAGCCATTGACCAACATCTGCCAGCATTTTCCAGTCTCTAGCAGCTTCCAGTTGTCCTGGGCGAGGATTGGTTTTAACACCTTTTCTTGGTGGTTGCTCTCCTGGGCGGAGGAATGTTGTCTTTTGTGTGTAATGTTTTGATGGAACAGGTGGCAACTTATTGGTCATGTTACGCTTGTCTTCCAATGCTAAGGCCAAACATCGCAGCACCTGGTCATGGCGCCAAGTAAACCGTCCTTGGCTAAGAGCCACCTTACATCCTGTCAAAATGTGCCTTAATGTTGCAGGTGATGAACACAAAGGACATGAGGGATCCTCTCCTACCCAGAGGTTTAGGTTCTGTGGTGATGGGAGAACATCATATGTTGACCTTATAAGGAAACTGATCCTGCTCTGTTCCATTGACCATAGGTTTTGCCAGCCAATCTTGCGTTGTTCCACACTCTCCCATCTCATCCATTCTCCCGGCTTGCCCTGGGAAATGGCCTTTATGCACCTCATCCTCTCCTCCTGCTTTTGCACCTCGTTGACTACAAGCTTCCTCCGTTGCGCTGGGGCTGCCTTGTGCCATGTAGTAGGAGCTGAACTGAGACCAAGACCCCCTCTTCCATGCTGAACTTGCCCCATGATATCACCAATTCGAAGGGCAGCCTTTGCATCCTCCACAGCTTTCTTTGCCACCCACTTTTTTCCAGTTTTCAACACAGGTGCTGCCTCCCTTACGCATTTGACAAGTGACTCTACTAATGTCATTTCCAGTCGGACCTTGGCGCACTTAAACTCCTCGGTTAGAGCGGAGACAGGTAGCTGCAGTATTCCTTTAAAATAAAGTCCCACTCTGCTGAGGCAGCGTGGAACTCCCAACCATTTTCTGATGTGTGAACTGATTAAAGCTTCCAGCTTCTCTACTGTTGTCAAAGAAACCTCGTACACAGTCAGTGGCCACAGCAACCTTGGCAGTAGGCCAAACTGAAAGCACCAGAGTTTTAGTTTGCCTGGTAAAGCGCTGCTGTCTATGCTCTTCAACCCTTCCACAGCTTGTTGTCTAACTTCTCCCACACGAACTGTGTCCTTTAGATCCCCATCGTACCATCTCCCAAGGCTCTTCACTGGCTTCTCAGACACTGTTGGTATTGCCTCTCCATTAATGAAGAACGTTTTATCTACTACTTTACCTTTAATTATAGAGATGCTCCTTGATTTAGTGGGCTTGAATTGCATTTGTGCCCATTCAATGTTATTGGTTAATTTGCCCAATAAACGATTAGTGCAGGCTACTGTTGTAGTCATGGTTGTCATGTCATCCATGTATGCTCGAATTGGTGGTGGTTGTATTCCAGAAGCCAAGCGCTCTCCTCCCACTACCCATTTTGATGCCCTAATGATTACTTCCATTGCCATGGTAAAAGCCAGTGGAGAAATGGTGCATCCTGCCATTATTCCAACTTCTAGGCATTGCCATGTAGTGCTGAATTCTGAAGTTGAAAAACTAAATTGCAAATCTCCAAAGTAGGCTTTCACTAGATTTGTTATTGTCATTGGTGCACTGAAAAAATCAAATGCTGCCCAAAGAAGTTCATGTGGCACTGAACCATATGCATTAGCCAAATCCAGGAATGTCACATGGAGCTCCTTCCTCTCCTTTTTAGCTGATTGAATTTGTTGCCAGATCACACTGATGTGTTCTAAGCATCCTGGGAAACCTGGAATGCCCGCTTTGTATTGAAGTGTCAATGAAGCAGTTCTTTAATAGGTAAGTTGACAATCTCTGAGCAATAATGCTGAAGAAAATCTTGCCTTCTACGTTTAATAGGGAAATAGGGCTAAACTGACTGATGCTGCTAGAATCTTTTTCTTTAGGTATAAAGACTCCACCTGCTCGGCGCCATGCTCTTGGTACAACCTGTTTTTCCCATACTACTTTCATCAGTTTCCACAGGATTCGTAGAACTCTTGAAGCACTCTTGTACACTCTGTACGGAACTCCATTAGGCCCTAGAGATGATGAAGCCCTTGCTTTTTTCACAGCTTGCTCTACTTCTTTCCACTTAGGTGCACAGTCCTCCATTTGGTATTCTGGTGGATTGATAGGTGGGATGTCTGAAGGAATTGACATAGGCTCCTGCCTTTTTGAATCTGTATGCGTTTCCTCCAAATATCTCTACAGCTCAAACTTAGATGCTTTTAGTGCGCCATTCTTCTCACTGGTGAATAACTTCTTTACAAATTTGAATGGGTCTTTATAAAGTTAGTTCTCGGACGCTCCTTCTTTTTGTAGCGTTTCCGTAGGGCTCAGCTCTGCTAATGTTGCAAGCTTATCTTTATGACCCTTTGTAAGAGATTGAGTCCCTCCTTCTGACTTTCTTCTGCTCTTCTCCATTGCTTCCTCAGCTGTCTCCTTTCTCTAACTAAGCGTTCAATCTCCTGCTGCCGTCTAGACTTTCCAGGAATAGTTTGTATTTTTTCCTTCCTTTTTTCAACTCCAAACCTCTCGCTTCCATATGCGTAGATGATGTCCCCAAATTTATCCAGTTTCTTTTCAACTGTTCCACTTAATCTTTCCAATGCAAAGCAGAGATCTGTGTTTACTGTGTCCCATGCAGTTTTCTCACAAGCTCTTGGCCATTTAACTCCAGGCTTGTGCCCGTTGAGGTTCTTTTCTCTCTTACGCTGGTTTGTCTGACCGGGTTCACAGGGATCATTAGGTTCATCACTAACTGTGTCCATGCAAGTCCTTCTCACATCTATGACAGGGGTGCTGATATCCTGCGAACTGTGGTTTGCTTCCTGTCGCTGGATTTCATTCGACTGACTTGACTGACTTCGTAAGAAGTACTGATCAATGCGAGGCCCTTGTCCCTTCTCCCTCAAGCATTTCATTCTCCCTTGATGAATCTTCAAATCCCTGACCGTTGTCGCCTTGCTCCAGCCGCAGATACAAACCTGAAGTTCCATGTCTTTGCTAACTGCAGAAAAACAGTGTGCGTCACAGCAGCACTTTGTATTACCATGAACGACATGAAGGAACTGCATAAGAAATATGGCCAAACCTGCAGGCTGTATTTCTCCTACGAATACATTATGGCACCATCTTGTGGGGAGGTCAGTGGTTATTGCAATGATCTATTCTTAAAGGGATACCATATATAATCTACATGTATCTAATATGTATTGTTATGTATCTTCTGAAACTGTGATTTCATACAGAGATTGTCATTTAAAACCATTTTGCTTCAGCTAAAACCAGAAAAAGCAACATTTCCATTTCCAAAATGTATTTCTGTTTTCTTTTTATTGCAATAAATCAGCCCCACTGCACTAAAGACAATTCCTCTTGAAAACCAGGCTAATTATTCTGAGAGAGTGTCCATCAGGATCAGTATTCAGCCACTGGTTGTGCATTTTCAGAAAGGCAGGTGAAAATAAAGGGACCTTTCAGTTGTAGGATTCATGTATTATACGATTAATAATACATGTGTTAATGTCTCTCATGTCAATAGATGCTAATCTAACCATGCAAATGTTACAGCCGCCTTATATTCCACATACAAAAATACATCCCATCAGGGTCAATACGGTTTCTGGAAAAAGAGCAGTCACTTTTTGCAAAATAGATTCAGTTTCAGTTATCATTTTTAACAAATTAGTTTAAATTGTTAATATGCAGCTTTAATTATGCCCCAATTGAAACTATTACAATAACTGATTTAATAATTAAAGGGGACCTGCAAAAATACCTTTTCAGAGATGAAAACTGCATATCACACTTTATAGCACATTGTTTTTTCATACAGCATTGTTTTAAGTCGGACAGTGAGCAGAGGCTTCACATTCTACCATTTAGAGTTTAAGTAATGATATTCTGAAAATGTAGACAGCATACAGTATCCCTTTAATTGGCTTAATAAAAAAGCTATTTATAATATTGCTCATGTTTTTTAATTAAATGAGAGATTCGGGAGAGGTTTGGTTCTAAAGAAAAAAATGATCTTGATTACTGTTTTTTACTTCTATTTTGTTTTTGTGAACTTCGGGAGGTTCGGGAATCGAAACACTGTTACATTCCTGGCACAAAGTGAAATTATTTGTGTTGTGTTGCCGGTAAAAGGCTAGGCCAGCCTAAACCCTGAGCATCTCTAGAAGCAAGCCAAGAGGCTATGATGACAGCTCAATTCTCAGAGAAGGAAAGGACTAGACTTGATTTGAATTACAATCCATATTCTTTCTTTAGGCGAGACAGGTTGGGATGAGTCGAGCTCTGATTGAGACTGGCATATCAACAGTGTAATTGCAGCTCCGAGGGATGATGCAACTTCATAAATACAGACCTTATTCATGCTTTTTTTAGCAATGAAACAATGAAAAAAATTACACTTTCTGCAGGAGTTTGAATCAGGTCAATGCAATCTTTTAACATATATAGCATGATGATGAGTAATCCCAATTCCAGTACGATGCGTATTTCCACATTTTAATGACAAACTGGGGGGGATCTAAGATATTCTCCACTAGTATGTGACAAAGTAACTTCTAAGATATCACATATAAGACATTCTCTTATATGTGACTAAGCCGTGGATACCTTAAGTTACAACAGTTACAATGGTAACTATAAGGTAGTTTCCAGTGGCGGCGCTAGGATTTACTTGGCCCTGGTGCAAGACTGTAAAGTAGACCCACATCGCAGCTGCAGCACAACCTAAGAAAACCTTTTGAAAATAAATACATTAGCAGGAAAATCTGAATCAGTCACTGTGGCAGGAAGAGCCCTGTTGCTGTTTCCTGCGCAAGTGTGCAGCTGAGACGCGTTGCTGGGCAACCGATTGGGCAGTAAGGCTAGCCAGCACTGAGTGGATCAGGAGGTCCGGATTGGCTGTGAGAATAATTGTCTGTGCTACAGCTTGGGGCTACTGCACTGCCATTGACACACAGATGGGTGCTGAAGGAAGGCTTGCTTTGTTTAAAGCTGGCTTGTGTAAATCAAGGAGGAGAGGAAAACTACAAAGGAACCCCTTGACTGTAAGACGGTGCCTGTGAAACTGTTCAGCCAGGACCGTCACAACGACCCGGAGTCACTGGGAGGCTGGGACTTCGGGAGCAACTGCAATAGGTTAGTTTAGGAGATGTGGATCCCAACCAAGTATAGAGAGGGTTTGCATAGTGTAGTAGGTTCCTGGAGCAGGATGTCTCGTTTGAGACTAGCGCTCGCCTTGTGTGGCAAACTTTTATTTTTTGCTTTGTTTTCTTTATTAAACCTGACACTAGGGTTAACATTGCTGGTACCCTAGTGTCAGCACCTGTGTTATTAAATCTGCGCGCCTGTGCAGTGTGTCAACGCCCAATGCTCTGTGTCTGCCTCAGTATTATTCAGTGATGACCCACACATGTAACAAATCTCCATGTTAGTCATAAAAATGAAATAATGCTAAATTACTTAGTAATATCCTATAACTAAGGCGACCATATGGCTCCTTGTTCAGCGGGACAGTTTGGGACAGTTCAGGCTTTTCAACTCACAACCCAATGCATTCTGGTAAGCGTAGTCCTGTTTCTCTCGAAGGAAAGAATGGTACCTGAGACAGGTAAAATATACCAGAATGCATTGGGTTGTGAGTTGAAAAGCCTGAACTGTCCCAAACTGGTAATCGTTGCCCCAATACCATAAAGCACTACTGAAAAATGTATTTCTGTGATGCAGCCTTTTACAGAGATAATTCAATAGTCTGGTGATAAACTACTAAAGTTATTCTTGTTTACACATTCACTTTTGAAATCTAAATACTTAACCTCTCCCTGCCTATATTTACCCCATAGTCTCTGTAACCTGTGTTAAAGAATAGCACAATTCCATCTTGCAGTTGGCCACCACCATGGGAGTTCACCCTTGCACCACATTGAGGCCCAGCATTTCCGACTTGGGCAGGGTTTTTTTTTTTGTGTTTTTTTTGTTAACAATATTCTAAAATTACTAACATCTTCAGTTTCACTGAACATAAGGACATCACTTGTTTATGTACTTTGTCATTTGTACTGGGGTAAGGATACCATTGGTTACTCTTCTACTAAAGTCCAGTGGGTCTGGAAGTGTTGGATCATTCAATCACTTTTGCTCACATATATTTGGTGAATGCATGCAGATGAAAAGAATAATCGGTAGGAGGCAAGCTTCTAAGGTCTGCGCTGGCAATCATCCTGCTCTAAGCAATAATCCTTATATGTTTGTGCAATTTTAAGGACTTTTGCAATCCATATTTTTGAGCAGACCTGTTATTTATAAAATTCTAGTACTTTTAGGGACTATTAAGTCCATTTTTAGAGCACTTATGCAATGTTGGCTCCCGGACTAATGTAAGTTGTGTTTATTTAATTTTTCTTGGCTTTGTTTTTGGTGGGTTTGTTTTTTTCATTGAAAAAAATCCATTCTCAGTTCTTGTGCATTATATTTTACAATTAAACTTAAAGCATCGTCAGTTGGTTAACCCGGTGTAGGGCCAGAAAGTGGTCAATCATCAGAATGTGGTATGTGTACCAAAACGTGACATGTGTAAGTCAGAAAATGGTACGCTGTCAAAATGTGGTACATTTGTATTTCAAGTACTTTATGTATGTACCAGTTTCTGGTGGTTGTTTTTAATGCTGTCAGATGGCGATATGTTTGTATTACTTTTAATGCATGTGCCAGTTTATGTACCAGTTCTTTTTTTGTTTTGTTTTTGATAGCTGTATAGTCTACAGTACAATGTGAAGCAAGAAAGTATTGAATAGGCTGCTGATGTATGCTTGCTTTAAATATATACATTTCAGCACATTACTACAGACCTTAACATTGCGTTAAAACAATATACAGATTTAAGCTTGTGGAATCTGCATTATTTTTACATGTGATTGTGTTCCCTCATTTAAACAGATGAAGAGAATACAGTAATATGTATTAAAGAGGCATATATGCATGCTGCCTGTGTGTACTGTATACCAGGACACAACACTGAATATGTTATGTTGGCTATAGCTAGATAATAAAGTGGAGATAAAATAGTGTTTGTAGCAAACCTATTCACTCTATATAGGAAAGTCATCATGTAAAAATAAGACCCTTGTTCTAATGGTATAAGACAAATGTGATTTAGTGCAACAAAGTGCCATTTGTTTTTCATCAGGGAAATCTAGTGGGTATATTTTGCGGTGCGTAAACAAGGGAGACAGGAGTTGCTAAAGTAAAAAATATATTAACTATATTAAAAAAATATCAAATAAAAATATATGGACTCCACTTGGAGAATTGCAAGAAATAGGCTTAGGGAGTCTCCTCATTGGAATAAAAACAACATGCCACGAATAGATAAAAGTTAATTACCATTATTTAAATAAATAAATAAACAGTCATTTTTTTGGCAGATGTTTAATTGTTTTTTTTTAGCCCTGGATTTGACTTTTGTTTAAACAACGTCCAGGTCAATACACTCAGAGCACATTGCATTTGTAAAATAAATAAACAATAAAAATAAACACCTTTGTTGATACACCCAAGACATGCAAGGGCGACAGAACAGTGAAGAAAAATGGCATGATAAGCTATAAACTAGCTAACACAGGGCTGTACGTGATCGGCTAAAACAAACAAACAAAAATACTGCTGAGCTATCGTTGTGATCTAAATATAGCCCCATACTGTTAAAGCTTATTGCACTTAAAATACACATCTCTTATGATAATAATTTAAAAAGGTACACCTTTTAAAATGAGCTGTCCAGCCGTACAAGGCTCTGATTAAGGGCACATTGATTCAGAAGTGCTGTGATTGATTGCTGCACAAATCACTATGATTTGTTGTCCACTCTCTCCACTTCTCTTTGCTCTTGCAATTGAACCCCTCTCTATCTCCCTCCATAGCAACTGTGATATTCAGGGGATAGTTTGGGCAGGGCGGGAACAAACGGTGTCTCTATATGCAGACAACCTTCTATTATATGTCTCTGACCCTCTAGAACAGTTTTCAAGATATACAATGTTTTTTACACAAACGTGAACTTTCCCCAGTTAATCCCACAGCAGTACATATATCATTTAATAACTTTCTGTTCAAAATTTCCCATCAGAGCTTTATCTATTTTGGGATTTCAGTCAAGTGCTCCTTTAAAAACTCTTTAAGACTAACTCTATTTCTCTGTTGAAGCGTACTAAGCTTGACTTGACACGCTGGTCTATCAAAATGAAGATGCTTCCCAAATTTCTTTACCTTTTTCAGTGTATCCCAGTTTTTATCACCAAAGCTTATTACTTGAGATCGCATTATTTCCTCAGTTATTTGAAATGCAAGGATCCCTATTATCCGGAGAGATTATCTTTAGAGACTGATGCTAAGAGGAGGTCTCGATCTTCCTTTGCTGTATTGGTTATAATTTCACCCCCAGCATGAACACCCAGACTGGTTATATTTAGAAGCAGTCTCTTGCAAAGCATCGTCTGTGTCTCCTCTATTGTGTTCCTCTCTTCCCCTTCTCCGTCTCAGTACAGCACCAACCTACTAGTTATTCACTCTCTTCGGACCCGGAGTCAGTTTTATAGGCACTTTGGTCTGCTATCACTTTTAATATCTGCGCCAACCAAAGCTTATTCTCACCCTCTCTTGAAGATAAGGCCTTTAACGTCTGCTATTGAAACGGGGCTCATTTTCTCAAATATCTATATATTGAAGGTGCCTTTGCTTCATTTGAACAACTCTCTCAAACTCTCTTTTCCTCGTCAATTTGTGCCGGACATGGGCTAATATAATTCAAAATTGATAAACGTATTCTGTGTTTAT
Source organism: Acipenser oxyrinchus oxyrinchus (assembly GCA_030684275.1). Classification (NCBI taxonomy): domain Eukaryota; kingdom Metazoa; phylum Chordata; class Actinopteri; order Acipenseriformes; family Acipenseridae; genus Acipenser; species Acipenser oxyrinchus. The sequence continues at coordinate 12,585,972 of CM060265.1, read as the reverse complement.
GATGACATTTAATACAAGGCTGTGTTTCAATCAGGGTGCTCTGTTTGTCAGTCAGAAACTCCGAGACAGAAACAGCATTCGTATTCCCTTTCATTCATCTGTTGTTGTTTCTATAGTGCTTAATGAGGGGGAGAGAACAGATGTTTTGTTTGGAAAGATTAAGTGAATTGGCGTTGCTGGTTTGAAAAAGATGAAAGATGCTATGACTGTGGAGGAGGAGGAAGTTTATACTATCATGTAAATTAGCACTTCTCTTTATACCCCCCTTGGCAGCCTCATGTCTCGCCTACATAGCCATCCAGTAACATGCGATTTCCTTGTGTGTTTCGTGATAAGAAATGTCAGACTCTAATGAGAAAATCAGATGTTTTCTTGCTTTTTAACAACACTGCAATTCAATAGCATGTGTCTGCAGCTTATGTTCTGCTCCAACAAATATTTAAGACGTAAAAAGACAGCTATGTAAAACATTATTTTTTTTCACTTTCATATGGTTACATTCCCCAGTTGCATAGCTGTTGACTGGTTGTAAATGAATACCATACCTATTCATTGTGAATTCATTCAGAGCAATGTATTTCTAAACCCTATATACATTTCATTCTGATATAAAATGGTTTGGAGCCTGTGCAATGACTATAGGTACAGAAGAGCAAACACACAACCCTGTTGGCTAAATTATCAGGATTTGATCAGGTTATTCTTCAGCCCGTAATCAGGTTTTAATGTAGACAATCACTTACACATGTTAGACATTCTGTTGAAGCATACAGCATGAAACATCTGTGTTCAGCCAGCCTATCTCCTTTCTAAAATTGTTTTAAAAGTAAAAATCCTTGACATCAAAAACACAGTGAATCAGTAATGGCCCAGGGGAGACTGCAAATTGTCTGCCAGATTGGAGTGGAAAAAAATTATAGATCAAAGCAGAGGAAAGGAAGGCTATGAGTGCTTGTGTGCACTGAAATATTAAGAGTTTGAATCCCTGACACCTCTGAAGTCTGTGTCTTCTGATTAAAGCACAGCTTCTCCAGTTTGGTTGTGAAACTGACTTAACCATTTTTAGTTGAGACAGTGAATAGTTACCTCAGTAGAGCTGAATTAATAAAACACTCACTGCAGACAACAAACTGCCCAGCGAAGTGTCCTAAATGCATGTATTAAATACCCTGATGGCGTCTGAAAGTCAGAATCGCAAAAATAAGTAAGTTCTACCTAGAACTGCTACAATACATGCTTTTATTGTTAATATAACCTGCAATACGCTATTTATGTATAGAAGCCAGTTTGTTATGTCTATCTCCACCTTTACAGTAGTATGGATTTGAATAGAATATTGCTTTTCAAGTCTGGATATGTGTTACCCAAATATCTATTGTAATCCTATCAATTCCTTGGAGAACTGCCGTCTGGCTGTCTACGTGAGCATATATAGTCTGCTGTCTTATAATATTACTATTACAAGAATTTTTAGAGAAATCTTGAGATTTTGGAGTTTTGATTTGAGAGCAACTACAGATATATTTGCCTTGGCATCAGAAATTTGGAACGACTTCATTGGAAACAGCAATGCCTGTTTCAAGCTAAACATAAAACATTACATGGACAAGCAGCTGTTTCTGACAAAAGCACGGTGTCGCTGGACAAACAAACCTGTCAAATTTGGGATCAAGTTTTGGCTGGCAGCAGACCCTACCCCTACCTGTGCAAAGATGAAACTCGCCCACCTGGTCAGAGATTGGGTGACAATGTGGTACTTAGGCTGATGTAACCATATTTAGGAAAAAGGATGAATGTGACAATTTTTTTTTATTTCGCTGTAATTAGCAAAACAGTTAAAGGAAAAAAAACAGCCTGGTTCGAACAGTAAACAAAGCGAGAAGAGAGTTTCCACCATCTGTGCAAAACTTAGTACTCAGTGAAAGCAATCACCGGTGTCCAGTTGCTGTATTCTGCAATGTACTGGACATGGCAGCAATCAATTCCTTCGTTTTGTAGAAGGAATGCACCTGGGAAAATATCAGTAAGAGAGATTTCATCTTGATGCTAGCATTAGCAGAAACATTTCGATCAGAAACGTGCAAAGCGGCAGTGAAACGCAGCTCATCCTGGATACAGTGCGCATCAAGTGACACATGCAACAGAAAACAATGCCAGGTAACTAAATGCAATAAACATAAAACTTCTGATATCTGTGCCCAGTGTGAAAGAGCAGTATGTGGTAAATGCACACGACAACTTGATAAGCATTACATCTGTGTGGATATTTGCTAATATGGGGGTGTGGCAAAGTGGTTTGTAGTGCACTGGTGTAGAGGTGATGCAGTTCTTAATAACAACAGACCAACAACAGTTACAATGGTGAAAACAAAGCTTTATTTGCTGCTTTAAATAATAAGACTGACTATACACAGCGATGTGTGAAGCCAGTCAAAACTACGGGGTTCAGTCCCGAAATAATAACACACACAATACACAGACACGGTTACGAATCCCAGCAGTGAGTGCTCCTTGTGTAAGTGGTGATGTATACAGCAACAGTGAAACAGCAGTGCAGTGCAGCCCAGGGATGGTGCTTGCTGAATAACGACATCTCCCAGATTTAGTCTTCTAAGAATGATAAGGTTGACAATTAATAATTTTTAAAAATGATTGCACTAATTTAAGGATATGTTTCTCACTATGTATTTTGATGAATAAGTAGATTAACATAGATTAGTATGTTCCTTGTGTTTTTATTCTAGCGAGTAGCAGACACTGTTGATCTGTACGGGGCACACTTTATTTTTATTTCCATGTTTCAGAGAGGTTATTTTTCAAATAGAGGTTGAGGAATCTCCTATGTAGAAGACAGTTTGATTTCATTCCATTGAGTTCTCTGTTGCCATAGTCCCTGCATTGGCTTCCATTCAGCAGCAAATCATCATGTGACCCCATAAAGATGAATTCAAATGTCAAGGAGAGTTTTAAATATGTTTAAATAGGGTGAATTACCCTGAATCCAGGTGGCACAAGTGACATGAGTTAAAGAATTCCCTAAAACTAGTCAAAGTGTTCCAAAGATAACTAATTGAAGGATTTATTGCACTTTTGATGAGATATAAAAGTGTCTTGATCCTGAACAAGCTCCAAAGGCACCAGTTTTTCAACCAGGAAATAATAAACTTGAAATAGTTAGATACTGCCATTGGGCTACAGCCCTCGTGGCAAACCAATATATTTAATGTAAATGGTCATTAAATCATACATGTATTAAATAGGAGCTCCCTTGTACTTTATTTATTTTAAAATTTCTGTTGAAATTGTGATTTGTTCCCAAATAATTTGTTCAAATTATTATATGAATAAAAAGGAATAGCTCTTTTGTGATGTGTGTTCTGTGAATAAAGTTCAAGAAAAGAAAAATCACTGCCCACCAATCTCTGCTCCAGTTTCAATTACTGCAGTCAACTCGCTACAACCATATATTCAAATGTGCAGTTTCATGATTTCATCTGGTACTACATTGTGTTAAAGAAAGTTCTTAGTTTCCATTCCTAACTCTCAGGAAATCTGTTACACTTGCACTTCTTAGGTCCCATTATTTTATTGGCTGAGAGCATTTCAGTCAAAAGGGGAAGGCTGGTAGGTCAGTGAGGAAAGAAGCTGTTGAAAGGGAGGGGACAATTTCACCTATCCCTTGAAATGACAAAGGAAGTAAATAAAAATACATGTTTATTAAAACATGTGCTCTCTTTCAAAACGGCACATTTCAGAACTATATAAATAATAAAAGTGCACAACAAGTAAGATTTATGTCAGATTCATCAATTATTTTGTTAGCCACAAGATGTAATGCTAATATCCTTACATCTATACATCTACCAGTTTTGCCACTTACTGAGTAATAAAATAGTAAAGGGTTTGTCCCTCAGGGGAAAAAACGCTCAGTTTTGCTGAAACTATGTGGGTATCTAAGATAAATGAATTGGTTGGTAACTCTCCATGCGTGAAGAAAAGTAAATCTAACAATGAAGGTCATTAGAGAAACCTACTGTAACAGTCACTGAACACCAGAGCTCAAAACATGTGATAGTCTTGGTCCATCTCACACCCCCTGCTCCATCTCACACTCCTGCTCCATCTCACATCCCTGCTCCATCTCACATTCCCTGTTCCATCTCACATCCCTGCTCCATCTCACATCCCTGCTCCATCTCACACCCATGCTCCCTGCTCCATCTCACACCCCTGCTCCATCTCACACCCCTGCTCCATCTCACACCCCTGCTCCATCTCACACCCCTGCTCCATCTCACATCCCTGCTCCATCTCACACCCCTGCTCCATCTCACACCCCTGCTCCATCTCACACCCTGCTCCATCTCACATCCCTGCTCCATCTCACACCCCTGCTCCATCTCACACCCCTGCTCCATCTCACACCCCTGCTCCATCTCACACCCCTGCTCCATCTCACACCCCTGCTCCATCTCACACCCCTGCTCCATCTCACACCCCTGCTCCATCTCACACCCCTGCTCCATCTCACACCCCTGCTCCATCTCACACCCTGCTCCATCTTACACTCCCTGCTCCATCTCACACCCCTGCTCCATCTCACACCCCTGCTCCACTGCTCCATCTCACACCTATGCTCCATCTCACACCCCTGCTCCATCTCACACCCCTGCTCCATCTCACACCCCTGCTCCATCTCACATCCCTGCTCCATCTCACATCCCTGCTCCATCTCACACCCTGCTCCATCTCACATCCCTGCTCCATCTCACACCCCTGCTCCATCTCACACCCTGCTCCATCTCACACCCTGCTCCATCTCACACCCTGCTCCATCTCACACCCCTGCTCCATCTCACACCCCTGCTCCATCTCACACCCCTGCTCCATCTCACACCCTGCTCCATCTCACACCCCTGCTCCATCTCACACCCCTGCTCCATCTCACACCCCTGCTCCATCTCACATCCCTGCTCCATCTCACACCCCTGCTCCATCTCACACCCCTGCTCCATCTCACACCCCTGCTCCCTGCTCCCATCTCACACCCATGCTCCATCTCACATCCCTGCTCCATCTCACACCCATGCTCCATCTCACACCCCTGCTCCCTGCTCCCATCTCACACCCATGCTCCATCTCACACCCCTGCTCCATCTCACATCCCTGCTCCATCTCACATTATTTGTTTATTTAGCAGACGCCTTTATCCATGGCGACTTACAGAGACTAGGGTGTGTGAACTATGCATCAGCTGCAGAGTCACTTACTACTATGTCTCACCCGAAAGACGGAGCACAAGGAGGTGAAGTGACTTGCTCAGGGTCACACAATGAGCCAGTGGCTTAGGTGGGATTTGAACCGGGTACCTCCTGGTTACAAGCCCTTTTCTTTAACCACTGGACCACACAGCCTCACATCCCTGCTCCATCTCACATCCCTGCTCCATCTCACACCCCTGCTCCATCTCACACCCCTGCTCCATCTCACATTCCTGCTCCCATCTCACACCCCTGCTCCATCTCACACCCATGCTCCAAAGCTGACCTCCTGAACCCTGCGATGTGCAATACTTCTCTTTCTGATGCTAAATAATTTAGTCCAAATTAGAGTGTGGTATTGTTTTGCTTCGTGAATTTTGAAGAAATTGAGGAACAAAGGCACTGGCTTTAGTCAGGTACTACATTTATAAATACTAACAGAAACATAACTAGTTCAGTGACAAGCGTCTGTCTTTAAACTTGCAGTGGGTTCCATGGGAAATGTCCCCAGTACAGCAGTCGGCACGGTAGCTGATACTGCACTGCAGCGCTGGTTACCACTCAGTTGTCACAGAAACACTTTTTTATCTTTTGTGAAAAATCCCCTGAAGAATCGCCAAATGGCACATTTTTCTAAAAAACTTGCAGTACACCATATGGTGTTGTTTCCAATTATGTGGCACTGTGTCATATTTTAAACAGTAACTGAAGCTAACTCTTCGATCCGAACAAAGAAATAGATAGATAGATAGATAGATAGATAGATAGATAGATAGATAGATAGATAGATAGATAGATAGATATTGATGTTAGAAAGAAATGAAGACAATTACTGTACATAAAATCTAAATGTAACATAAAAGCACAATATGATTCTTGTCTCATTTCCACTGCCTTTCCCCAGGTATAGCTGAGCTAAAGAGACAATACGGGTTTGAACAATGGTGGCTGTTTTCAACCACTTTTCTTTTATTGCAGACAAAACCTCATTAATAAGACTACTGAAAGCTGTGTAAAGACCACAACTAAAAACAGCCACAAATGTTTGTTCAGCTCTGTCCATCTTCGCTTGTTTGCATATATTCAATTAATCCCACAATCCAGCGTGAGCTTTTACTGCCGCTCTATACTTTCTGGGTCAGCTATTGTAAAAATATTCCATGGAAATGGCAGTGCAAACAAGACATTAGTCTTACATTGGCTAGAAAACAGAATTTATATTATCATGACCAAGATTTAGACTTATTATTTTCTCTGACAGGTTCTTATGTAAAAAAAAATATTTATTTTTTTGTCAGTATAATAATGCTGCATGTGTAAACTAAGGATCATTAAAACAGCAATAATAGCTGGAATGTTTGTATTTTTGCAAGAAGGCAAAAACAAAAGGACAAACAAACTGCAAGTCTCCCACACCTTCTAGCAAGTGAAGCTTACCTTGAAGATAAAACATTATAAATAGGATGTCCAAAATGTTTTTTTATGAACAGTACAGGTAATTATCTGCTGCGTGTGTCCTATATTATCACACCCTTCATACCATATAAACATATAATACATTGTTATTAGGGCTTGCACCTTTTCAGTGTGTATTTTTGACAAGTGCACAAAATACCATAATCAATTATTCACCTTCCAGAAGACCACATTTGTTTTGAGGCTTTTGTTCTTCATTGAAACATCCTGAAATCTGTTGCAACTTTCAATTCTTTCTTTCTGGTCAGCTACATTAAACAGTGTTCCTATGGTTCTTTCTGGTTCACTGTAACTCAGGTAAGGCTTTTGATAAATATGATTGACATCTAATGTGCCTGCTGTCCACAGAGTTCAGCTTCTTTACCTCTGCCCCACTCAGCAATGCTCAGTGCTTAATGCTGCTGCTGATCAGGAACAAAAAATCCATCCAAAGTTATTCAGAGCACATATATATATATATATATATATATATATATATATATATATATATATATATATATATATATAGATATATATATTGATGCCATCTATCACATTTAGAGTAAATTGACCCTTGCAGCCACATGGAACAAGAGTCACAGCAATCAGCAGGTGTTGTTAACCTGTAGCTTTTCTATATATATATATATATATATATATATATATACAGCACTGTGCAAAAGTTTTAGGCAGGTGTGAAAAATGCTGTAAAGTAAGAATGCTTTCAAAAAAAGACATGTTAATAGATTATATTTATCTAACTAAATGCAAAGTGAATGAACAGAAGAAAAATCTAAATCAAATCCATATTTGGTGTGACCACCCTTTGCCTTCAAAACAGCATCAATTCTTCTAGGTACACTTGCACAAAGTCAGGGATTTTGTAGGCATATAGTCAGGTGTATGATTAAACAATTATACCAAACAGGTGCTAATGATCATCAATTCAATATGTAGGTTGAAACACAATCATTAACTGAAACAGAAACAGCTGTGTAAGAGGAATAAAACTGGGTGAGGAACAGCCAAACTCCGCTAACAAGGTGAGGTTGCTGAAGACAGTTTACTGTCAAAAGTCATACACCATGGCAAGACTGAGCACAGCAACAAGACACAAGGTAGTTATACTGCATCAGCAAGGTCTCTCCCAGGCAGAAATTTCAAGGCAGACAGGGGTTTCCAGATGTGCTGTCCAAGCTCTTTTGAAGAAGAACGTTGAGGACCGTAGACGCAGTGGTCGGCCAAGGAAACTTACTGCAGCAGATGAAAGACACATCATGCTTACTTCCCTTCGCAATCGGAAGATGTTCAGCTGTGCCATCAACTCAAAATTGGCAGAAAACAGTGGGACCCTGGTACACCCATCTACTGTCCGGAGAAGTCTGGTCAGAAGTGGCCTTCATGGAAGACTTGCGGCCAAAAAGCCATACCTCCGACGTGGAAACAAGGCCAAGCGACTCAACTATGCAAGAAAACACAGGAACTGGGGTGCAGAAAAATGGCAGCAGGTGCTCTAGACTGATGAGTCAAAATTTGAAATATTTGGCTGTAGCAGAAGGCAGTTTGTTCGCCGAAGGGCTGGAGAGCGTACACGAATGAGTGTCTGCAGGCAACAGTGAAGCATGGTGGAGGTTCCTTGCAAGTTTGGGGCTGCATTTCTGCAAATGGAGTTGGGGATTTGGTCAGAATTAATGGTCTCCTCAATGCTGAGAAGTACAGGCAGATACTTATCCATCATGCAATACCATCAGGGAGGCATCTGATTGGCCCCAAATTTATTCTGCAGCATGACAACGACCCCAAACATACAGCGAAAGTCATTAAGAACTATCTTCAGCGTAAAAAGAACAAGGAGTCCTGGAAGTGATGGTATGGCCCCACAGAGCCCTGATCTCAACATCATCGAGTCTGTCTGGGATTACATGAAGAGAGAGAAGCAACTGAGGCTGCCTAAATCCACAGAAGAACTGTGGTTAGTTCTCCAAGATGTTTGGGCCAACCTACCTGCCGAGTTCCTTCAAAAACTGTGTGCAAGTGTACCTAGAAGAATTGATGCTGTTTTGAAGGCAAAGGGTGGTCACACCAAATATTGATTTGATGTAGATTTTTCTTCTGTTCACTCACTTTGCATTTTGTTAATTGATAAATATAATCTATTAACATGTCTATTTTTGAAAGCATTCTTACTTTACAGCATTTTTTCACACCTGCCTAAAACTTTTGCACAGTACTGTATATATATATATATATAATTATACACAACACATGAAAGGCTATATTTGCATCCTGAGCCATTCGAAAAAGAGGCATAATACTGCAACAGTGACGTCAAAATGGCATATTCGTCTTGAAGATTATACTTATATTTATTGCATTTATTATTTTTATTTTATTTTTTAAAATTTTAGTAGTCACCAATTAGTTTTTTTGTTGTTTTCACCGCCCTCGAAGCCGCTTTTTCACACTGCAGACTCACCATGTAGCCACCCAGAGCTACAGTGTCGGAGGACAACGAAGCTCTGGGCAGCTTAAAGGCAAGCCCGCAGACGCCTGGCCAGACTATAGGGGTCACTGGTGCATGGTGTATCGCAATAATACAAGTAAGACCATTTAAATAACGGTATACACATAATACAAAAGCAGCAATTTTAAAGTTACATTAAAACCCGCTAAGGTAAGAAAGGCATTTTATAAAAGTGTGTTTTTAGTCTTGACTTGAAAACTGTAACGGTCCCAGCTTCCCTGACAAACGAAGGCAGAGCATTCCATAATTTAGAAGCTCGACAAGAAAAGGCCCTACCTCCCATGTTGCTTTTGTTGACCCTAGGAATAACCAGCAGCCCCGCATCCTGTGATCTCAGTGCGGTTTGGAAGATATGGGGTCAGTAACTCCTGCAAATAACTAGGTGCTAATCCATTCAGGGCCTTGTAAGTTAACAGCAAAATCAATTCTATACTGCACAGGCAGCCAATGTAAAGAGGCCAAAACAGGGGTAATATGTTCACTTTTACTGGTTTTAGTCAGAATTCTAGCGCTGGTATTGTGAACAAGCTGCAAGCGGGGTACCGCACGTTTTGGGACACCAGAAAAAAGTGCATTACAATAATCCATTCTAGATGAAACAAAGGCATACATTGTCTCTTGGCATCCGATACAGAAATAATTGGTCTAAGTTTGGCTATATTTCTCAAATGGTAAAAAGATACTTTAGTAACTTCCCTTATACGAACACCCCTGATAAATGATAGATCACGGTCAAAGGGTCGAGCTCAGGTAATCCCACATTTCCTTTTAGTTGGTTCTGTGATCCCACTAGCATAACCTTTGTGTTATCTGAATTCAACATTAAAAATACGTTATTTTTGCAGTTCAATATCTACCCAGTTTAATTCATCATTGTTGAATTATCAAAAAGAAAATTACATTTAAGATTCTTTAATATTGATTTAATTTACGTTATTATTATTCATTAAATTAATTTCCAATTTGAACCTTAACACCTGTTTATTGTCTTTTTTTATCACAGATAACATCCATGTATTATAAAAAATAATAGATGGGCTTCAGATGGGCTTCCCACCAAGATCTGCAGTTTCTTAGGGTCAGGCAGGTGTGGAAACTGGGTCAACTGACTCAAAAATTTAGGGAGGTGTGTGTCCCTTATTTGGCAGTATTTGGAGCAGGACAGCAGGACGTGCACCTCTGTTTCGACTTCTCCCAGCTCGTAGTCACATAAAACCTAGATGGAATTATTTTCTTGTAACTCACTGAAGCCCATCTTTTACTTTCAAAATATATATTGCTGTGAGTGTACAACTCTTTCACAAGGTTAGCCTCACTGGTTCCAGTGTTAATTCAAACATTATGGTAGCGCTTAATCAAATACTTTTGTCCCTGTATTAAATTAAATTATGCATTGAGCAGGACTATTAATTTTGCCTGAAAGTTATGCATATAGTATATAAATTAACCATCTTTTTATTTCACATTATAGTGTTTGTGATTAATTTTTACCAGCATTAGATTAACGCTGGCTTCGGAAGCAGAAATCCAGGGATGTCAGCAGTTCTGGAGAGTTCCTTCTCATGAAGTGAACTGGTTTTAAACAGATGAAATGAAAAGAGCAGAGCTGACATACTGATCCCATCTGATTCCATGAAAGATACCGGGGACAGGGCTAGAATGCAATGCTTTTATTTGAAGATCCGGTATCACGTCCATAGAAGTTATAACAATACCTGCAAGATGTATTGTACCTTGCTGTGCTGTTTCCTATCATCCCGGATCACTTGAAATAACTTTCAGTACTTTTTTGGGCATTATGAACTGCTTCAGGCACTCCGCTCTATACCGAAGCTTGGTGGTATTGTTTTCATTTTTGGCTGCAGTTCCGTCTTCATTCTTTCTGGCATTGTGCACCCTGATAAAAGTCATTAGAGGCTCAGGTGATTAGAATATGGTCTGCTTGGCATCACGTGCAGAAGTGTCATCTGGGATTACTTCACTCAATGGCCCATCAGTTTTAGCCATTTTTAGCATTTTTAGAGACCGTTAGAACATCATTTTTAATTTCTGTAAAATGCTGTCTGCAATTGTAATTATATACAGTAAATTAAATACCTGACAATGTAATTAAACACATCCCGCAATGCATTTACTTACAAGCAAGGCTTTGCCCTGCCCCCTCTAATTATGCGCAGGGCTCTCCTCTGCTCTGCTACAAAAGGTGGCCTTATAAAGGAAAGTGCAATATTAAGTATGTCAAAGAAGCATGTCTCAGAGTGTGGGCTCATTTATAAGAGTTGAATCTGAAAGATGTATTGGAGACCTACACCAATGATTGCCTCCACTCTGAAACTCTTTTGATAGAGGCAGAATATAGAACAGCATACTGTATGTTCTGCAGTTAGGGAGCACGATCCTATGCAGTCCAAGGGATATTCAAGCAGTGTAGGCCTCGTGCCACACAAAACAAACGCGTGCATTAATAATTCATACTACATAAAGGCAGTCATATCCCCAATCTGTTGATATTATTATTATTATTATTATTATTATTATTATTATTATTATTATTATTATTATTATACACTCAGACATCTTATTGTTTGGTAGGTACGTCACTACTCACAGATAATAAGCTTGCACGTGCTCTCTATAGTTCAAGACTGCAAAAGTTCAGTTGTCTGACGTCAGCTTTTCAAAACTAATTCTCACTACCAGTACATGAACACAACAAAACAAACAACAGTGGCCTGCAGATTTAAAGTTTTATCTGAAGAAGACAGTGATAAATGTGTAGAAGACCAGACAAGAAGAATATTCTTAAAAAAAACGTATTGATATAATTGTTCAAAATGAGCTTTGCCCATTCTACAAGTGCTGTCTTTATCAGGTCACCATGTATTATAACTTGGCTTGCTACTTTTCCATTGTAATTGGTAAAGCTTGTTAAACATAAAATTCCAAAGAAATCTGACTGAAATACTTTACATAGGATACACGATGGTAAAACAACTCCCTATGTTTTATTTTTATTTTCTTACAAAGAAGAATAATTATGAAATGATCTCTAGTAATTTTTACACTTATTGTCTGTCCCATCTCCGTTTTGCTGAGAATGACTAGTGGTCGCTGTCAGTCATCTGAGTGGTCTTAGTACTGTTGTTTCACTGTCAGTCATTTCACCCTGGTCCGACAGATCTCTTCTGAACCAGCGCTACAATTCTCTCATTCATTTAAATGACTGTCAATCATCAAGACCTGGACCAACTGTGCACTCTCATTGGCCAGCTACAGCGCCTGTCATTCAAAGCTCCTCCTGTGAAATTAGCGGGTTAATATATAAGTAACGTGTAATAAAAACTTAAGGTGTATGGTACAATTACTTTGATTTAAAAATGGTCTGCAAAAGGGAGACACTTGATGAGTATTGTGCAGAATACCCTGACTGAGGTGAAAACAGGAGATGAAGAAAATATTCTGCTATGCAGTTATTTCCGTTCCTGATATTATTAGTAAATGTATGATATAAAAATGCATACATATGCCTTAGAAGTCTGTCTAATACACTTTGATATGCTGCATTTTCAATGGTTTATTTACGTGCGCTCTCTTGGACTGGAAAACATCTCACCATGAAGTGATCATGGAAGGTATATATCTTCATCCTGAAGAAGATGTCTCATCTCTACATCCTGCAATTCTACATGTTTCCAAGAAGACCAGCTGCACGCCAAACTTTGTTTTTCAGCAACGACCACATCTCCAAAATAAATATTACGTTTCAAAGACTTTCAGATTCAAGTAAAATACTAAAAATATCTACATGCAACCAGAAGAAAGAAAAAAAAGTTTACTACAATGTATCACTTTGCTAAAGATAAAACATATATAACTGTTACTTTAATGAACAATGAAACAAGATAATACTTTAGCTGAACTGATATTGTGTGTATTTGAAAACAACAGCTACAAACATTGGAACCTGTGACGGGGTGCCCACTCCTTGTGTATATTTATTTATGTACTCTGAATCCTGCTTGCATGTGTACTGTAACGAAGCATACTAAAGCATGCATGTTTGTTAATACGAGGATATTTGATAAATGTTTTAGTTCTTGTGTCTATTTTATCATTTGGGTATCATGATTTCTAACTTTTATATTTTACTTTACTTTTGTTAGCTTAATAATGTAATCATTTTTATGTGTTGAGTTTCTTTTTGTCTACAGTACTCAAGTAAGCATTTATGATTGATGTGAGTTGTACAGCATGTCCCCCAATTCCCTATACTAGTGATTCATGCAATATTTATACTGTAAATACAGTACCGGTGTTCAAACTAGAAACAACTTCTCAGTCTAACTTCTGTTTCTGTCTCTCCCTTTTGATACAGTATCTAAACTGAAGAAAAGCTGCGCTGGCACTTTATAACACACACATCTTATTCAGCATTTGTTTTATAACTAAATAAATATTAGGCCTATTATGTGGTTATCTTTCCTAAAGTATTTACTTTTTAGCTGTGAGAGGCGCTGCGGCTTTCTCCTGGAGACAAGATGATTGGGGCAGCAGTGTGGAGTAGTGGTTAGGGCTCTGGCCTCCTAACCAGAGGGTCGTCTGTTCAATCCCAGGTGGGGGACGCTGCTGCTGTACCCTTGAGCAAGGTATTTTAACTAGATTGCTCCATTAAAACCCCCTGTATAAGTGGGTAATTGTATGTAAATAATAATGTAATTGTATCTAAAAAAATAATGTGATGTCTTGTAACAATTGTAAGTCGCCCTGGATAAGGGCGTCTGCTAAGAAATAAATAAATAAAATAAATGATTCAGCTTCACTTCAGCCCTGCTCCGGCAGCTGAACCTGGGGCAAGCCGATTCCCTCTTCCCCTCTCCTGACCCGCTCTCCTTCTCGCACTTGGTTTGCTTGTCTATCACTTTGAACTGAACTCTATGTATAAACTTTCAATATTAGTTTATCAGACTGGTTAACCTCTCTGAAAAACCACAATCTAAAAGCATATTTTTATAACTTAGCCTCATATTTATTTTCTATTATGGTCATAGTTCTTTTGATATACTTGATAAATATAATAATGGAATGGTGAATATAATTGTATAATGAATATGATAAATGTTGAGGACTAAAACCCTATATTTATATTTAAATCTAATCATATAATGGAGGCATCGTCCTATATATTGAGAAATTAATGTTCACTAATGTTTGTATTTTACCAACATAATAGGGGTGTTACCTAGGATACTGAGGTATTCATGTTAAATATTATAATTTTCCTAAATATGCGCAACACAATCTTGAACCTTTACACGCAAAGTCAACTCACCTTTTGGACTACTCTCTTCCCTCTCGATTAACTGACAGTGGCATTGTATAAATGTAACATACCATAGCCCAGCTGAAGTGCAGAGAATCTTCCATGACTGGATAATGATAAATAATACATGACTGTTGGTTTGAAATAATAGATTTCATTTCTTTTCTCTTCGACCTGTATATTGTTTGAGCTATGTACAGCTTAAAAAAATAGATACAGGTTCAGTGTCATCTGAAGCCTAATAAGAAAGTAATGACTTCAGGTTGCCAATAGATTAGGTTGAAATACACAATAGAGTGTAGAAATTAAACTGCAGTGTTGTTTCACCTTCACTTTGTCCCTTTAATATATATATATATATATATATATATATATATATATATATACAGTATATTATAACAAAGTGTACGGCAAAGTAGTCCATGGAGTCTACAGTATGTCAGACCTACGGTTGTACGAGAGGGCTGTCTATTTTAAGTGCTCTGTAAAAGGAAATGTAGTTCAAGCTTCCCATAAGGCCAGAGTCAGCCAGTCGACCATGCACCCGGGGTTAATCTCATTAACCTGTAGATAATTAGGCAGGTATAAGAACAGGAAAGAGACAAACAATGGGCCCCTTTTTTGTTTTGGTTTAGCAAGGCTTCGACCTGCACACTGACCCAGCGTTTGCTACTCTCAGATAAGAAGGTAGAGTTTGTTTTTGATTGTTAAACTTGGAGAAGTGTTGGTTTTTTTAAATCGGTAAACGGCCAAGCCGCCTGATACGGTAGTTTTAAGGACTGTTTAAAGAAGTTTAGTTTAGTTTTCCAGTGTGGAGATAGGATTTTGTTGTGTTTGTTATTTTGGTTAAAAGTGAATGTTTGTTTATGTTTAAAACTGAGTAATGTAAATTAAAATACAAGCCCTGCCTCTTTTGCACCATACTTTTTGTTGTTGTGAAACTTTCCTTCTCACACTTAAAGACTGTGATAAAGAGACCAAAACAGTGCTGTAAATACTACACTTTGTCACAATACATAGAGAGAGAGGCTGTGTGGTCCAGTTGTTAAAGAAAAAGGCTTGGAACCAGGAGGTCCCCCGGTTCAAATCCCACCTCAGCCACTGACTTACTGTGTGACCCTGAGCAAGTCACTTAACCTCCTTGTGCTCCGTCTTTCGGGTGAGATGTAATTGTAAGTGACCCTGCAGCTCATGCATAGTTCATACACCCTAGTCTCTGTAAGTCGCCTTGGATAAAGGCGTCTGCTAAATAAACAAATAATAAAGAGAGAGAGAAGAGAGGGAGGTTAGATAGATAGATAGATAGATAGACATTAAATGAAAGACAATGAGTTTCTAAAACAAAATCACAACAAAGAAATAGCAATCGTGCCATTGCTTCTTGAAGCAACTCAATATGAATTTAGATTAGATTAAGTAATGAAAGGGCCCAGGCTTATTTATTATACAGTATCATGTAAATCTCATGGGCCAGTGCTGCTGCAGGCCAGGTATACAGTATCTGTTACCATGGCAGCGCACTTCCTTGAGAATAACAGAAAGATTTGTTCCAGTTATGTATTTATATATTTGACCTGGGGGATGTTTTGTTTAAAGAGTATGTAACTTCAAAAGTCCTTTCTAAATCTGCTTTTACTCCTATACGGTGATGTTTGCAATCACAATGGACGGCTTTTTTTTAAATCTGCCTTTAGCTGGTGTGACAAAGCTTACTTCCTCTGTGTAACTTGGTGTGGCAGGATGGCTTGCAGTGGTGAGGTGTGGTGACGTCACGGACCAGGAAGTAACTGAACCAAAACAGTGGATGGGCGGGTGAAGCTGAATGCTACTGCACTCAGGATATTTATTAACTCATAAAAACAAAACAAAAGATTTAAACAGAACAACAAAACACAAAACAAAAAGGCGCGATGGCCAAACAAACAGAAACAAGTATATTTTTAAATATAGCAATTGTTTTTCTTTCGCTCTCCCGTGTTCTCCCGTACTCTCCTCTGTACTACACTCAACCCCCGCAGCACGGACAGCTGCAGGTTCTTATACTCTGGCCGAGGGGTTAACTTGCTGTTAATTATCTTATTACCCCTCGGCCACAGTCTGCACGCGTTTGGTAAGGATGCGTGACTGTCAGCTAGTTAAATAATCAGTAGCTGATCAGTCACGCATCCTCACAGGGTTTTTAAATATAAAAAAACAATAACAAAAGACGCGGCGCTTTTATCCTTGTCGCAAACAAAAATACAAATACAGTGCACAAATATATATATAGGGGCGGGACACTCCGCCACACTTGGGCACTTCTTCAATCCTGTCGCTGGTGGATACAGCACACTGACAACACAAAGTGAGTTTGAGCAGGGTGGTACCTCGACAAACCTTCTGCTTTGTCACAATTAAATAAACTAAACAAAACAAACAGAATAAGAAAATAAATCCTAGCTCCTTCTTTGGTGCACTGACTAACTTTTAGCCCCGGTATCTCCAGGCCCCTGGCTAACCCAGTTACTGACTTTAACAAAACACTTTTAAATAACACAAAACCAAGCAATCACTTTTACTCACTTGCAACGATATTTTCTTTCTCTATAAATTCCATATCACGGACTATCTGTTGGTCTGTACCTCAATACAGGCAACCCACAAGTTTATGTTATTGGGACCTGTACCTAATATCGGTTTGGTTACTATTTGCCCTGATCACAGCCTTGACACAACGTGGTATAAACCCAAGGTGCGGGAAGGTGTGTCAAGGGATGTTAATCCATCCAGTCATTAATATTTCTTGCACTTGGTATGGACAGGTAGTGAGAGGATGGTGATGACAAATGCGTTGTTCATTGTTCATCCCAAACATGTCTAACTGGACTGAGCGCAAGGAATTGTGGTAGTCATTGAAACGCTGTTGAAAGCAGCCATCTCCATCAGGGTACAACAGGTGAACTGCGACATTAGCTCAGCCTTCCAGAGTAATCAAGGGACCCAGACTCAGGGTATACCAGGAGAACCTGCCCCTCACCAGGGCCTAATAAAGTGGACAGGCACAATGTTTAGCAGTATATCTGCATAGTTGAGGGCATGTGATATTTACATGGGTTGGCTGGATTTCTGTGGATGCTGCGTAATACATGAATGGCTATCTGTTCTCTAATTGGCTGAAACAACCTTAAGCATTGTATAAAATAATATGTAGGGTATTCCAACTATGAAAGAGCTTGGTGCATTTCAATACAATGCGCTGCAATGCAGAGTCTAGGAGGCTTGAGTTTGTCTGGGTCAGTATAAACCAGCCCAGTAAAAACTACAGCTTTTTCGCTTTGGCTGGAACTTTTTTTTTCTTTTAACAATCAGTTTAAATTAAAGATAAGTGGACAATGGTTTCTCAAAGCCAGATCACTGGTGCATTTCAGAGACTGCTGTTCCGTTGGAGCCCGAGAAAGCAAGAAATGAGCAGGACTCGGACAGCCGGTGCCAAGGTTAAGAAAAAGTGATGATTTCTTCTGTTCTTGCTTTTAAAGTTCCATGTTTCTAAAATGGAGTGGCAGAAAAAGGCACAGATGATGGAAGCTGAGTGGTAGAAGGAGTTGGTGAGCTAGCGAGGGCTGCTGGGGGCGGGGGGGGGGAGGGTCCATTAATTCTGCAATAAAATTTAAGGACTTTCATTTCTGTTTTTCATTCTTTCATTCACTCTTTCTTTTTTTCACAATCATTTTGATCAGTTTTACCACATTTGAAATGTGCGATTCTAACACTGCAAACCCCTCACTGTTCCGGAGGACTGATGATCCACAAGCACCGCCGTTGACACTGTCTGGCCAGTCACAATGAGGTGAACTCCCCCTCCATTCCAGACAGTAGAGCTTTAACTAGAAGAGCCATTTTATTCTTTAAAAGAAATCAAGTGCACGTTATACTACTCTCTATTTTTAATGCTGTAGCCCATGTGTGTTTATGTGCACCCAGTTTTTAAGGATTAGTCAAATACAGAGTTCACAGTTAATATTGGAAACTCTTTAAAAAAAAAAAAAAAAATACATGTATTATTATTCCTTATTCTTCTCCACATTTCTTGGTATGCAATAACTCATAAGCCATTTGCTGTGATAGAGAGGTTTTCAAACTGAGGGGGTGGATCGCAGTAACTTCAGGAAGGCAAGGCCCTTCTCCATATGACTATAGTAGAAGGGCTTGACATTCACAAAAAGCTTTCTAGTTTAATATAGTCGTTACATACTTCAGGGCGGTTCATTAGTAAATGTCATATATTTCCTGCATTACAGGAAAGGATCAGGTTGCACTTTGGAGAGGGCTATTGATGCTCACCCCAAGGGGTCAGAAAGGCAGAACACAAGAATGCCTGCAGATTTATTGTGAGCTAATGAGTAATCTATAGGCTTACACACCAGTCTCCAATTATAGGTACCATTTAGCAGAGAAATAATGAAGCCTTATTTTTCAGTAGGAAAGGGGACTTTCACTATTACAGGTGAGAGTGTGGGTGTTAAAGAGACAGCACCAGTACAGTACCTGGATTCAGAGGGAAGATGGCCCTCTGACTTGACTTGGGGGATGTTCAGGTATCAGGTCATCGCTGTGGGGGGAGAAATTACCATGATGACAGCCGGGGGGGGGTGTTAAGGCTCTGATGACGTGATCAAATTTTGCCATCAAACATTTTACATTTAAAACAAAAGTGAACATGTTTTTATACAAAATAGACATAAGAACAGAGTAAAACCAAATGTAGAACTTTGTTGTAGGCCTAAACGGTACAGTGACTGCATGTGCAGCCAACTGTTCCCACCCTGTTACCCCACTAAAATAGCAGAAGATTTGTTTCACAAGAACGAAAACCTGAAATAGTAAAAAAAAAAAAAAGTAAGTTTTGTGCAGCACTCCAAATAATCTGTCTACTGGGTGTTTTATGCATTGAAAAAAATATGAATTCTGCATGATATTTAAATGGAATGTGTAAAGAATACGCATAGCAATTTTGCTGCACAGCTGGAGTTCACATGTTATCAGCTTCTTGTACTTTATTTGTTCCCGGAGTCTCAATGGTCAATTGTGAATATACTGCATGCAGTAGCTACAGAATGGATCATAGACATGGCGGGCAGCTAACTGTAGCCTGAGACATGCCAGAAACACGTGACCAATAAGTCTGGGTTTAAAATAAATGCATTTTTTTTAAAAGTACAGTTGAATCCACTCACTTGCAATGTGTGTTAGTGACTGGTGAATAAGTGACTAGATTCTTGATCTTCTGGATTTCTCAGTAAAGAATACAATATTATTGTTTCTTTATTTGCATTAGTGCAGCATTGGTACAGTTTTGTATTTGTATTTTTAGGGAGCATTTCTGTTGACTTAAAGGGAGAGCACAAGAAAGATTTACTACCAGTATTTTGAAAATGTACTCTACTAAACATTTTGGCTGGACATGTTTTTTTTATATCATTAACCTAAAGTGCTGGATTTTAGCTCCATTCGTAGACTACCATAAGGATCAGAATTGCTGTAGCTATCCTTCTGTAGGAAACATTGTATATATTATATTTGTACGTGTATAATATGTATATAAATATATGTGCATTCAAAAAATGTTTCGCAAATAATGGCTGGGTTGTCAAAGCACTTCGATGGAATGTTGGTATTCTTTTTTGTTTCCCTTGCTTTTTTATTAAAAAAAAAAAAATTGGTGGCCGAATGATGCAGGTTGCACTTGTGGTTCTTCAACACAACCTAAAAACTTCTTGTAAACCCAGTTTAATTTTGAAGGAGAATTTCTCTCCTTAAAGGAAAACTACATGCAAACCCAAATTGCCTTAAAGGTACTACCAAAATAGCGTGACAAAAAGGTGAGCCCTATTTTTATTTTGCATGTAAACCAAGCCAGTGATTTTAGAGCTCAGTTTGGCAAGTGTAAAGGTGGTGTAAAAACAGGCATCGTATTGGTTCAGTCTTTTTGCCTGTGCACAAGACGACAGTGAAAACTCTTCTGTGGACTGTGAGTCTGCAGCTTTGGTAAGGATGGATTAGTAATGATGCTACATCAATATCCACTTTACCTTTCAGCAGCATGGGCCATTGATTCTGATTTGATACACGAATGACGCTGTTTTGTAAAAGCAACAGGGACTCTCAGTAACAGGACCATGATTGCAATAATGTAATACATTTGTACTTGACTGTACTTCAGAGGCTTTTAGCTATCACTTCCAAATGAGAGGTGTAACAAATCAGTGGAATGCTACAGCAACAGTACAAGCTACAGTACAAGCAACGGTAGGGAATGCCAGCTATCCCTTAAAGCAATGGCTATCAAACGGGTCACAAAGTTATGGAAACTTTCTGTGGGCCATATATGTTTCCCCACCCGCAGGTCAGGAGAAGGGAAGGCCAGGGGGTGTCCTCTGATCCCACGATCAAGCCAACTGACTTTTCATACCCACTATCTCCACATGGATGTTGGTGAGCTACCGGCTTCTGGAGGACAAAGGCCACTGTGAGCCACTTAGGGACCCAGACACTTTAATATGAAGTTTATATAATATATGATGGTGTCTTTGTGTGTCTGCAACCCAAAGATATATTCTGCCATTATTTACCTACTGATCCCTGCAGATCTTCATACACTGTACTGAACAGTATGCAACAGCTCACTGAAAACTACTGTACTGTTTTCCTTTTTAAGAGCAATTAGAAGGAGCAGCGTATCACAGTCTATCATTTTACCAAACAATAAATTGGAATAGTTGTAAGCCTTTGTCTTATGTAGGCATTCACTTCAATTCAGGCCACTAAAATTTCAGTTTACAAAAGCGCCCTTATTCTGAAAATCTCAATGTTGACAGGTATGCAAATAAATGCACTGGAAATTTACAAGCCAAGCAATTTGGTCTTATTGCAGCCCACGTTCCCACAGTAGCCTTGCTATGCGGCCCTCTGCTCTGTAAACCTTGGGCACCCCTGTACTGCGAGATAGCTATGCAATAGCTGATAGTAGGAATACGCTATGCATTATAGAGCAATTGTGGTGACACACTCCTACAATGTATCTATATTAGAGGCTGCACTAGTAGTAAAGGCACGATAGTGACTGTCACTTTTCTAAGCCCCGCCCCTGTTGATTTATGACCATAAGCCCCGCCCCTTCACAACTTTGATTGATTTATGACCCTAACTATGCCCCTATTGGTTGATTTATGACCTTAAGCCCCACCCCTTTCCACACCTCTGAATGATTTATGGCCCTTAAGCCCCGCCCTTTTCCCACGCTTTGATTGATTTATGGCCCTTTAGCGCCTCCCCTTTTCCCCATGCTTTGAGTGATTTATTGCCCTAAAGCCTCGCCCCTTTTTCCCACGTTTTTGAGTGATTTATGACCCCTTATGACCCGTCCCTTTTTTTCTGATATTAACCGGACGTCCGTCAAAAATAACCCTCCCCTAAAAATGGCGTCTGTTGTACCCCTAGTTTATAGACTATTACAAAGAAAAGACAGAAAAACAGAAAGAAGAGAATGCATGTTGTATAAAATGACGTATGTATATCAAAATGTAATTTAGAAAAATGTTAGCAGGTGGAGGACTTCGACCCCGCGTCCTCATTGCTGAGAGTTGGTAGAGAGCTGGCATGTTTGGACATGTTGTAGGGTATGACGCTATCTATGGGAGGGGCGTGTTTCAAGGTTCTAATAAAAAGGTGGTTCTTATTCAAGGTTCATACTGCTTAAAAGAGAAGTACCGTCAGCATGGCTTCTGCAGCATTTGGCTATATTTCAGACAGCTCTTGCGACGAGTGGTTTGATTTTGATTACGTTCCAGAGAATAGGGACGCTGAAGATCCCGAGGCGCCGTGGCAATGGTGTGTATCTGAAAAAGGGTGTTTTCTACCTTCTTACGATCTGCCGGACCAGAGTCTTCCGACCACCCCTCCTATGGAGCCGGAGGATCCAACCGAACCTGTCTTTATACCGTTGTCTCACGCTCTTCCTACAGAACCCCCGGAGGATCACAACGACCCCGACAGCCTTTACGGAGTGACATTCACAAGAATCCTCAAGATTGTCAAGGGCCTTCTGGCCTCTCTACTGGAAGTGATCATAGACCGGGATCTGCAGAAAAATTGTGCCGGTTGCGCCGTGGACCACCCCAGCCAGAGATGTCATAGCTGTCTCTTTGAAGCGGACTACGGTTATTTCAACAGGAGGTTTGAAGAAATAATAGCTAAAATACACGTACCTTGGTTAAAGATTCTGGTTTCTAAGGCTCTTCATCTACTCGATTTTTTCCTACCTCTGAACAAGATTCAGAAGCTGATTGAGGATTCTTTAATCGAACTGAGATCTGAACCTTACATAAAAGAGAAGCTTCAGCAGCTGCAACAGGACCTGGACGAAAGGACTCAAGAAGTGGTTAACAAGATAACTAGATCTTTCTATCACAGAAACTTTACAGAACCCTTTCAAAACTTGTTAAAAAAATATAGTATAGCGCACTTTACCACCGGTAATGAATTAAAAGCCTCTATTGTTGAAAGGTATAATAGGACTCTAAAGACTGAAATGTGAAAATATTTTACAGCCTTCACAAGTATTTAGATAAGCTAAAAGAAATGGTTCGCTCTTATAATAATTCTTACCATAGAAGTATTAAAATGAAACCTTCAGAAGTTAATGAAGACAATTTCTTTAACCCTTCGCAGTCCATTTATTAATTCTGTGTCAGGCTCGCCAGGTCTAATTAATTTTCACACGCGCAGTTAATTTTAGACATACTGTTTAAAAGTATTTTTTTTTCACAGTCAAACGGGTTTAAATGGCCCTGCATATCAACAAAGCACTCACTAGGGATCTCCAGCCCCACCCCTCGATCATCTCCTGATCACTCGTTTTATCACCAAACTCCTCAATAATGCGATCCAAGTCATTATTTTATTACTATAACATCTCAAAAAAGCTCTGCAAATGTCCGTGTTCTCTGTGCGCTGATTCGCAGTCAGCCAGCTTGTTTACTTACGACCGCCCCGTTATCTGATACCAGATACCATGTATGACTATTCATGAGATACGCCTTTTTTTTTTTTTTTTTCGACTTGTCTCAGCTCCTGTCGCTCCCATTCGGCAATTGAATGGTTTTCTCCGCTTTTTCCGGAGAAAAAACGACTAGAAACCCGTTTTTTGCGTTGCTAGAATGATGTCGGACCCAGTCCGACAAAGGACCTGTGAGGAATAATTGCAATGTCGGACCCAGTCCGACAATGGACCGCAAAGGGTTAAAGTTTTTAAGAATCTATATACTCAGGAATTTCCGTACAAACCACCTAAATTCAAGTTTCAGATTGGGGATGCTGTTAGAGTATCAAAACTAAAGGCCCCCTTTAAAAAAAGGTTACGAGCAGACATACACAGATGAAATTTTTAATATATACGAACGATTACCTAGGAAACCCCCTGTATACAGGCTGAAGGATTATGACGGAAAGGAAATAAATGGGACCTTCTACGAGCTTGAATTACAGAAGATAAAAGGGTCGGAAGATAGACTGTTTACGGTAGAGAAAATCTTAGCCAAGAATAAAGAAAAAGGTAAAAAGTATTGTCTTATAAAGTGGCGGGGTTGGCCGGACAAATTTAACAGCTGAATCGAGGCTAAGCAGTTGCAGGATATTAAGGGGACTCCATCATTGTAGATTTCATTACACCGAGGCTACTGACAAGATGGATCAATCCTCCTTTTATGTGACTCTACCCAGTAACGCCTCAAAGGATATATTTCCAAAGAACACTATAGCCGATTTTACTATACAGTTATCAAAACCTGTGAATCTACAAGAAAAATGGGAAGTTGGATTAGCAGAGATCCAATACCCTTATACGTGGGAAAATATAAGTGATGCGGAGAATAGATTTCTTACCCGTAATATAGATACACATGTTAAAACAGTATTTAAAATAGCCGCCGGTTATTATGATTCTGTAAAGGAATTAATAAACGCTATGAATAATGCTTTTCGAGATAGATTGATCGACATAGAGTTATTATACAAATCTGTAGAAAGAAAAGTTTATATACAGTACATGGAGATGCCAAATTGTACCTGTATACAGAGGGTCAATTAGGAAGGATCTTGGGGTTCTATGAAGCCGCCGCTGAGAAAGCTTATAAGAGGGGGTTTTATCCGGCAGACATTAGAGCAGGATTTTACACTTTGTATATATACACCGACATAATAACCCATCAAGCAGTGGGGGATAGCTACGTCCCCCTTCTAAGATGTGTTCCTATTAATGGATCCCCCAATGAAATAGTAACAATAACTTATGACAGACCTCATTATGTAGCTGTCAGTAAGAATAGTTTTGACACTATAACTTTGCAACTTAAGAAGGATCAAAACAGTCTTGTTCCATTTCGTTTTGGGAAGGTCATAGTGACGGTCCACTTCAGACCTGTTAAACAGTCTCTTTATATATAATTGAAAAGAATACGAACATGAGGGTCTATGGAGATTCTAACCCTTATATACAATATTACAAAACTCAAGCTGGAAATGGGATGCCTGGGTTTACTGGAGGTCCGGTAATGTACGGGGCAGGGATCGGGGGTATATTCAGAGGGCTTTTTAGAAAAGCTATGCCTTTACTTAGAAGGGGTTTTGATATAGCTAATGATTATATAGCTTATATAATGATTTGATATAGCTCGATTAGCATGTGACCAACTGCCTAAGGGGAAAATTAATAAAAATCCTGCTTTGATCATCATGAACACTCATCCTCAGAATTATCCGGGGGAACATTGGCTGGGACTTTATTCAAAAGACGGGTGCGGTGAATTTTTTGACTCGTACGGTTACCCCCCGGATTTCGGCTATTTTCCTAAAACTATTATGGAATTTTTATTCAAAAACTCTACACAGACTGTATTCAACAACCAACAAGGACCAAAGACCGCTAAATGTGGACATCATTTTGTTTTTTTCTTATATCACCGTTCTAAAGGTCTTGCCTACCGTGAAATCCTGAAACTATATAGTGAAAATGTTGATAAAAACGATTATATGGTCTACAATTTCATTCAAAAAATATATCCCTCTAAATCAAAATATATGTGTGACGATGTGTACAGTGTGTAAATTCCTGCCAGGCTTTTAAAAACAAATGTTTTAAATGTTAAATAAAAACGCTGTTTGAGACAATAAATCCTTAAACAATATCTTTTTTTATTGAATGTATTCATAAAACATAAAACAAGTGTATTTGACACATGCATATGTACATAAAAAGCAAACATTGAAAATACACAAGAAAAAAAGATTTACAAATTAATTTTCTTCCCAGTCATTTTTTCTCCTTTTCCACCATCTGGATATCTTAAGAGGTGTAATTTTAAAGGAATGTATACGGCTGCGGGTCTGGGTATTAGGGATCACAGAATTAGGGATATTTATGCATGCTAGACCCTCTAGGAATTCGTCCCAACCTGCGGGGGTCCTACGATCTGTAACATTACTGACCCCGGTAGCTGTTTTAATTAAATCAACCATATGGGTCCCTCTCACCACATTACCCCTTAAAATAAACTCTCCTTGATCATTCCACGAAGTAGTACTAGAGTTCTGGGTCATGGCATGTAAAATAAATTCAGCATTCCTCTTAGATCTGTGAGGGACGCTTCTCATAACATAATCCTCTATCTGAGAAACTTTCTCTGTCCATCTTGAGGATGTGCCTGGGGCCCAGTTGTATTATCAGTGACAGCATCATTAGGAGGGGTTAACAATGTTTAAGTATTAGTCTCTTTTTCATCCTGTTTAATCAAGGTCAGATACCTTTGTAAAAAAGCAGTATATAGTTTAATTTTTTCATAATCGCTAATATCAGTTCTCAGTAACACACTTTTCATATCGTTATCAAGGCGACTTTCCACTGCTTTTCTAATAGGTTCAGGAGAAGTGGAGGGGCCTTGTCGTAGTCTGTCAATCTGTTGTTGGGGTACGAGGTACATTTTCTGAGCATACTCCATACTTTTAACGTCTTGCTGTTAAAAGATCTGATAAAAAAGGGATGGCAATGCCTAACAAAGAACCTATAAAACCTCCTTTTTGGTTTACTGTTTTTCTCTTCTTTTTTAGAGGTTGTTTCTTATTACATAACTTCTTTATTACAACTTTTTCTTTTTTAAGTCTTTTTAATTGGGCCTTGGTCAAAGGAATATTCCCCCTTAAAGTGTTTATGGCTATTTCAACAATAGATTTGATAAGATCATCAGAGGCCTCTTCTAAAACGATTCTTCTCTGGGGAGAAGAGCCACTGGCTAACCTTTTTAAGAGGGAGAGGTTTCTTTTTATTCTAGCCGACATATTGTCTGCTGTTGATAAAATAATCTTTTTAAGCATCTACAGCACTTTATAACCTCTTAGCCTTAGGTTTTTTCATAATGTAGGTGGCAGGCCAATCAGGTTGGAACAAACCTGTTCGTAACCGATAATCTTCAGGGGTCTGTGCTTTTAAATCTATCAGGAGATAACCGTATGGTTGCTTTGTCGCATCTTTGAAAGCTTCTAAAAAGAAATTAGAGTTTCACAGGTACATCTGTCTCGCTAGGGTGTTAATCTGCAGCTTGTCTCTGGGATTTTTAAAAAGAATCATGTATTTAGCATTTAAGTTTATGGTACGACTCATTTTACCTTGAAAAAACAAATTTTGTACTAGATATAATATATACATAAATTCCTATGGTGCGTGTATTTTGTAAAGGCTTTCTGTATTTCATCATTTTCACTAGCTGCCTCCATCAAATCGTCAATAATGATTAAATTGACTTTGTTAGGGGGGAGTAAGGAATCATCACAGAGAGAGGCTGGTATACCGTCAACAAATTTTAAATTGGGAAATTTACAAGCTAATTCATCGTATAATTTTTGCCAGCAACTATAACAGTATATTATATTCTCAGGAATTTGCGACAGAATCTGTGAAGAGTTTTCTAAAAGTTTTTCACAAAAAAGCTTTTCCCTGAACTAGAGGGTCCCGATATGATCGCTGCAAAAGGGATGGAAAGACATACATCGAAACCTCCTTCAGTATCCATAGGGCAACGTGGTGTAGTCAGACTTCAATACTCTCTTATTGTACACAATCTGAAAAGTTTTCCTGTGTGGTCTATTTTCTAGCTGAAACTCTTTTTTATTTCTGTGAATTTGGGTCCCTTCGATCAAGATTTTTTCAGGAGGGGTGTCTCGATCAGGATTTACGAAATTCTGAACCAAATCTTTCAGAGACGAGAGATTAATAGTTTTGGAGTTTTTGTAATTAAGGGTTATGCCCTTAATTTTCAGACATGTTTTGCCGTCCTTTGTTTTATAGCTGTATGTTTTAGGCCCCCCCTGTAATGTAATCACCCGGTTTAAGCTCGCTAGTCAATTCCCCTAGATAATCACCTAGCGGGGGGTTCCAATCTCCGGGTTTGCTCACAAAGATTACAGAGTCTGTGTCATGGTAAAGGCACCTTCTCTGTAGTCGATCCATCAGGTTATACAGCTCTAAACGAGCATAAGCGGTTGTAAAGGCAGCTATAAAGATGTTTACATTACCAGGGGGTGTGGACGAGTCAGAAGCGTAGCGCCACTGCACCTGGGCCACGTTTTCACCGACAAAGAAAAAATGGGAAACCTTATAGCGTTTTGAAAACACATACTGAATTGCATTGAGAAGGGTACCCAGAACTCTCTTGCTTACCCTTCAGATGCGCATTGATATACCCTGTAAACAGAGTATCAGAAGTCTGAGGGAAATGCCAAATTTCATGAATTTTAGTCACAGTATAACCATCATCATCATGGGTGCACGATACTGTCTGATTTAGGGTCTCTGTACAAGTGCGACAAAGGGTGAACATCAGTTTACCACAGATTCTAGAGGGGAGCACCGGAAAATACAGACCCCTAGGGGGCAACACTGTTAATTTAAACAGACCAAAGTAATTACTCAAATCCTCAAAGTCGTGATAAATTATGGTGGGGTGCTCTATGGGATACATCTTGGTCTTGTTGACAAAGGGGTACAAACTTGTGAAATCGTAGTACTCTATCCTCTCATTTTCTTTAGCTACATAATGCAACATGATAGCATTCGTACGTCCTCCGAATAAGGATTCGCAAGGATTAAGGCGTTCTGGACCCTCATATTTACTCACAAAAGCCTGAACCGACGGGTCCTGCTTTTTGAATGCATTCCATTCATGTTCCCATATCACCCATACATCTAGACCGTGGACCTTTTTCAGCATCTTAACCTTCGCGTTAAAATGCTGGGACATCATACCGCATGATTCCTTAGTTAAAGGATGGCGGTCATTAGAGTCGTAACACACGGAGCAGCCATGGAAGAAACAGCCTGCAAATTCATAGGCTGTAGGAACACCATCTACAACCGCGTAACCATCCACAAAATATCTCCCAAACTGTTTCTCACCATCGTTCAAAGCATGCTGAATGTATATATTTTCAGTTTCAGCAATATACAACAGCCACTGTATTGAAGCATTTGAAAAACTCTTCTGCTGCTTTGCATAATTATCAGCAGGTACAATACCTATTGTTTTCTGAGGCAGGAATTTGGTCCTGTATATAGCCATGCACAAGGAGGCGATTGTAGTGCATTGGAAGGGGTCAATCTCGCCTACTTTGTAACTTCTGTTTTGTAACGAATACATGCTTCTTTTAAAATCTCGACATCATTCTTACAGTAAAACACCATCTCCTTTTTGAAATCAAACACGCCGTCCTTAACGGTCGCATACCATGCATAAAAGTCCTCACGGTCTTTGGCCATCATCTGGTGAATACCGTAGTACTTAGGATCCGGGTATGGTCCTACATAGGTCTGGTTTTCGGCAGTATTGAAGAAATGTGGGAAATACCCTTTAGAGGCGTCAAATCCCATCGCTTTAGGCATAGCACTCAGACGCATAGGTAAAAAGTTCAAAGAATCAATATCCCTCATATTGAAAGTTTTGTCAATGAAACACATCAGTTTGCTGCCCTGAGATATAATCTGAGGGGTAATGTCATTGTGCACTAGATGATCCATGAGCAGATAACCATCATAACCTTTTGAGTTATGCACTATAAAAGTATAGTCTTTATACCTGTAATTACGGTATCTCTGAAAGAAAGCCTTCACACAATCCTCTCCATCCCAAGACCATTCGACACCATCCAAATGGATGCAATGCAGATAATTGGGTACATGAACCCCATCCTCCTGTCTACATCCAAAATCATAGAAGACATAATTCGTAAACACTTCAGGGGCCCTGAGAGGGGTTATGAAGCATTTATGTGGTGAGTCAGGGTCCAGCGGTACCTTACATGTCTTACACTGTGCTGCTAAACACTATGCTTTTTTGGTTTATCAGGGTTGATAGTGACTAACCTACAACAAGATTCACACAGTTTCAAGGTGTCACAATGTGAAAACATCTGATCTAAAGTAACAGTGGAAGGAATCCAATCAGACTTATGAGAATCATAACAAGATTGTGAATGACAAGTTCTATGACACTCATCACATTTAACTTTCCCCTGAGGATCCGGAACACAGGAGTCTTGAAAGCAAACATTACAATATCCCTCACATTGATGGCCTGCCTTGTTGCTACAGACAGTGTAGCAGTGTTTACACATGTAACGGGCACCCAAAAAAGCCTTCAGATTTACAATGTCGTAATAATGCTGGTCATAAAAAAACAGAAACACCGTCTTTGCTTTAAGCTGGGGGGTTGTTTGGTATCTTGCAAAAGTATCTGTTTCAGGACATCTGTAAATCACTACAATTTTAACTTCAAGAAGCTGTTCAAATTTAGAAATGTCTGCAAATGAAACCATCTGATCTTTAGTCAAGCCCACTGCTTCTTGCATTTTTAACCCCTCAGCCATACATGCACTATGAGTTCTATCCCCTTTAGGAAGCATCAAACCCGCTAAACAGTAAGAAAAGCACAGCTGATCATCTTTGTTATAACAGATGAAGAGATGTTGGGCTTTCTTTTTAATGATATCACTGCTCATAACAGTTGATAAACCGCGCCGCACTCCCCCGCCTCGAGGGCAACGGATAACATTCACTGCAAACATCAGGGTCTCATCAGCCAGAATTGAACTATGACTTTGCAGTTTGGATTCAATATGAAGGAGAGATTCATCAATAGACAGAGTAGCCCCAGTCATGTTTAGAAATGCCGGGATATCCAGTGAACCAGCCCTTAACTCTAGGTGTATAACATCATCAGGTTTCACGGTTTCCCTAATTGTGGCTATCATACTTTTTAAAACCTCATGCATTACAACAAACATTTCACCATAAGAACCAAGATCATACAGCCGTCTGAAATCAAACCTGTACCTCAACTCTGTGTTATTAAAGTGAGGGCGTTGAATAATCTGTAACCCATTCTCAGTGTTTTCAACAAATGGCTCTTCTGAAGAGTTCATACTAGTGCTATCAATCGAAGAAAAAGATTCCTGACTACTATCAGTGTCCGCATCTCTTATAAGAGCACCTCCTTGGATCGGTAAAGTAGCAGGCCTCGACATACCCGAAGTACCAGGTCTTTCATTATCGACAGTGCAGGGGTCAGACAATTTTGAAGTATTTTTAGCATTTACAGGCAAAGGATTATTAGGCCTTGACATACCAGAAGTACCAGGTCTTTCATTATCGACTGTGCAGGGGTCAGACAATTTTGAAGTACCAGGTCTTTCATTATCATCAGTGCAGACGGCAGACAGTTTTGCTAAAGCATCATCCAAACACTCTAGATCATACAAAGGATTAACTACAGAGCTTTCATCTTTTACAGTAATAGGAGTACATGGGGGGTTTTCTTTATTCAAAACAGGTAATGGGATGTTTGCACACATTTCAGAAACCAGTTGTGTTATATCCTCAACATTACAAGGAGGACAATTTAAATCAGCTACCAAACTATTGATAAGTTCTAAATTAGATGCATCATCTAGAACAGGTCCAAGGGGTCTTAGAGATGTATTAACAGTAGTCTTTTTAGCATTAAGCAGGGTATGTACATTGGCAGTATTGTCCCTCTTCATGCTATCTTTTTTAGACATTTTTATCAGACATGTTTTTTAATGATCTTAAGACAGGTATAATTTGTTCAATGTTACCTTCTAGGAGTTGTAAGATAAGGCCGAGATGATTAAGATTATCTGAAACAAAGAACGGTGGTGATTCAGTCTGGGTAGCTACAGAGACATTCTTCGGACGGGGATCATCAATGATTAATATCCTCTCAGGGGTTTTGTAGATCTTAGAGCTTCCAGGTAAAACAGGTGAGGTGCAAGAGTATTGGGGGATATGCCCTCTCTTCTTTTGTGGGGCTGAATAAGATAAAAAAAAAAAACATAGAGGATTGTTGAGTTGGCAAAAAAACCCTCCGCTTTAAAAAATAAATAAATAAATAAAGGTTTTAATATACGTACCGTGAGAGGTAGCTCTACAAGGGTTGTAATGGGTTGTAGGGGTTTCTATCGGACCGTGTATGGTTTCTTTAGGACGTGCAGGAGTCTTCTTAGGGCTGTCAGTAATTAATTTTCTCTTGACCCCTGCATCACCAGGGGATGCTGGGGTTTTGCAGAACTTGGAGGAACTGGGCAGTGTTGGGGGTGCTCCGACTGCTCCTGGTCTACAAGACTTTCTTTTGTGGGGCTATATAAGATAAAAACAAAGAGACTTATTGAGATGTACACTTTTTCAAAAATATATATATATATATATATATATATATATATATATATATATATATATATATATATATATAAAGTATTAATATATGCACCATGAGCTTTTGCCGAGGGGATTATAAATTGATCTTTAGGAGTGACTACTGATCCATGAGAGTCTTTTTTAGGGCGTACTGGACTCTTCTTAGCACTTTGTTTATCCCTAATGGGGGGACCTGGTTTGTTGACAACAAAGTCTTCCAAAGTCCAGACTTTATCAGGATCTGAAGGGTTTAATTGTACAGCTTTGACAGGCTTTGAAAGGGGTGCGGTGTCTATAGTTTTAAAAAGAAATTGTATTAGAGAAGAGCAGTGTTTATATATATATATATACAGAGAGAGACATTAAAACTCTGAAAAAAAACAACCACTTACCGATATTAGGATCTACTAAAGCCTCTAACTCCGCCACTACAATACGTTCTTGACTGGGGGTACATATGTTATCGGCCAGGAAATGGAATGAATCATCGGGTGCTGAAGCGTCAGAGGAATATTTAGCTATAAAAAGAAATAAAAAAATAAATAAAGTTGAAAGGGCCTTTAGAGGAAAAATAAATAAATAAATAAATAAATAAATAAATAAATAAATAAAAAGACTTACTAATATCGCTGATAATTTCTGAAAATATTTCATAATCTTGGGAGGCTGTACAGAGAGAGCCGGTCAGGAAATCACACGATGCATCTGTGAAATCTGAGGGTGATTGCGTTATAAGAAAAGTGCTAAAATTAAATAAATAAATAAATAAATAAAAAAAAAGAAAGAAAGTATATAGGATTTAAAATGTTCACAATATTGTAGATTGAGACATATGTAAGGAGCTTAAGAAGTGTATATTGAAACTCTCCAAGTGAACACCCCTCTGGCTGTTACAAGTAATTCAATTGAATAAAGACTGCTAATACACGGCGACCATCTTGGATGATGGTAAAGTAAGAACAGCGGCCATCTTGGATGTACTGTCGCTAAAGAGCGGCTGCCATCTTGGGGAGGTCATAATAGAACAGTCCAAAACAAAGAGATTCAATAAGCACTAATACATTTAAATAACCCCTTATAAATGATAAACATCTTTAAATATTTATTTTGTCAATATTATAATATTAAAAAACACGGGTCTTCAAAAAGCACAAACACACTCGCACACGTGAGTACAAGCGCACACACACACACACACACACACTGTAACAAACAAACAAACAAAAAAAGTACGGCCCAGAGATTCAAACAGAAGTCTTCAAAAAAAGCACAAGCGCTCTCGACACGTAAGCGCTAGCGCACACACACCATCACACACACACAGTACGGCTCAGAGATTCTAACAGGGATACCCAGTGTAAAAACGTTTAAATAACATTTTTAGGCTATTATTTACCGCATATACAACACTCTGCCAGCCCCAGAGATTCAAACAGAGTCGTTCCGAAGAAACATAGTACCCCTTACAAAAAACAGTAATACATTAAAATAACTCCTTATAAACGATAAACATTTTTTAGATATTTATTTTGTCAATATTATAATATTAAAAAAACAGGGGTCTTCAAAAACCGCAAGCGCACACGCACTCACACACACACACACACACCGTAACAAAAAAGTATGGCCCATTGATTCAAACAGGGGGGCTTCAAAAAGCACAAGCGCTCTCGCACACGTAAGCACAAGCGCACACACACCATCACACACACACAGTATGGCTCAGAGATTCTAACAGGGATGCCCAGTGTAAAAACGTTTAAATAACCCTTATAAAAGATAAACATTTTTAGACTATTATTTGTCGCATATACAACACTCTGCAAACCCCAGAGATTCAAACAGAGTCGTTCAGAACAAACATAGTACCCGTAACAAAAAAAAACAAACAGCATTTTTAACATCTCACGATCTAAAGTACTTAAAACATACATTCTTATATCTAAATAGACAGACAAACGAGTACTAAGTAGACAAAACAGCAGACAACAAACTGTATTAAATTTTTAAACAAGTGCATTTGATACAATTTAAAAATAAAGCACTTACCTAAATTGTTGTCGAAGTAATCCATTGTATTTTAGAGAGTCCAAAGCACACGATATTTTTCAGAGCAGATCAGTCCGTCAGGTCTTCAGGCAGGCAGTAGAGTTTTCGCCAAAATGAAATTTCTCAGATGAGGCATCGTGCAAAGTTTAAATACTGTTACCTGAAGGCGGCATAAACAGATTAGCCATTAAACCCCTTACATCGATTGATTGATTATTTCAAAGAGGCGTCTAGCGGCATTTGAACACAGTGCGCAGAACGATTAATTAACCTCGTTACACTGCGTCTTTTTTACAGCCCGCGGATGTAGGAGAGTTGAAGCTATCGAAAATACTTTTATTTCTATTAAAAAAAACATTAGGGTTTTCGCTTTCAAACATGCTTTTTAGATATTTATTTGAAAATAATTAGAAACCGATGCAAGTATATTAAAAGCCTACTCCAGACAGGAGTCTGCGGTATGCTTAATCCTGCCGCATTTATACAGTTTTTAACATAAAAAATATATTATTCTTATCCTAACCACATCTTGTATGGTCTTAAAATAATCACATTAAGACAAAGAACGTGGGTCATTTTTTTAGCTTCAAAAATAACATTAACTAGGTTTTTAGAGTTCTCTGTAATGTTAATATAAACCATTATGCAAATACAGGTGCATTATGGGTAGGCTCCTAAAAAAACCCTAAATCCTTTACAATTCAGCCTATGCTAACCTTTACTGGATTCAAAAACAACTTTAAATCGTTTTTTAAAAATACGTTGTAATATTAAAATCAACCATTAGATAGAACCATC
Source organism: Acipenser oxyrinchus oxyrinchus (assembly GCA_030684275.1). Lineage (NCBI taxonomy): Eukaryota > Metazoa > Chordata > Actinopteri > Acipenseriformes > Acipenseridae > Acipenser > Acipenser oxyrinchus. The sequence goes on along the minus strand of CM060265.1, from coordinate 12,550,774 downwards.
TGTATTATGGAATGTACACAGCTACCTACCACGGCCTGGAAATCCAACAGAAATGTAGGGCCCGGCACATTCGCCATCTGCTGTTATGGGTTAATTTTCAGTGTAATATGTGTATAGTATACTGATTATGAAACTCTTTCATATGTTTATAGACTCTCTTTTTGTTAATAATCCTGGTTATTGTTATGGAGGGTCTCAAAAAAAAAAATACACACCACTACAATATGCTTTCTCTTCTTTTTTTCTGTCTTTTCTTTGTAATAGTCTATAAACTAGGGGTACAACAGATGCCATTTTTAGGGGAGGGTTAATATCAGAAAAAAAGGGGCAGGTCATAAGGGGTCATAAATCACTCAAAAGCATAGGAAAAAGGGGTGAGGCTTTAGGGCCATAAATCAATCAAAGCGTGGGAAAAGGGGGCAGTGCTTAAGGGCCATAAATCAATCAAAACGTGGGGAAATGGGCCATAAATCACTCAAAGGTGTGGAAAGGGTGGGGCTTAAGGTCATAAATCAACCAATAGGGGCGTGGTTAGGGTCATAAATCAATCAAGAGATGTGAAAGGGGCGGGGCTTTTGGTGAATAAATCAATCAAAAGGGGTGGGGCTTAGAACAGTGACAGACACTGTTGTGCCTTTACTACTTGCACTGACTAGACACTGTTGATGATGTGGTAATACGTGATTATTATTGGAATTGGTAATCCCTTTAAAAGAATGTATTCTGTGGTACTGGGCACAATAATTACAAAATACTCAGCCATCTATTATTAATATATGGGCACATGCTATGTTGAAGTCTTGGCTGACATGTTGTTTTTTATGTCTTAGTTACTTTTACTGTATATCACTTTAGCAAGTTATTTATATTTATATATCAACACTATAAAGTCAAATATGTCCTATTGGGTGTAGTGCTCAATTCAGTAAACTCATCCACACGGCTTGTGTTCTACAAAAGACAAAAATAAAAACAACAAGTGATTATAATATGGAGAAATTCCCCACAAGGAAAAAAAGATTATTGACATGACTGAATTAGCACAGTTTCACCAATTCTTTGCAGCAAATTTTCACCATGAGGCGTCAGCGTCTTGCTTTCTTCATCTTTGGTTCCGAGACTTCATTTCAAGACTTTGTTTCAACTTTCCAATAAAATGATGGTAAGGTAAATATATACAGGTTTATTGAATTTCCATGGTGCATAGAAATGAAGGATTCATTTGTTTAAATTGTTTATGATGAAATGTGAAATCAACCTATTGTTTTAACATATCTTGAATTCTGAATCTGAGAGAATATATTGATGCATTTCTGAATGTTTTGCAAATATTTAGAATTCTGATAAAATATATAATTTTCTGAACATACTCTCCAACATACCAAAAATAGTTACTTAGAAATCTTATACTCATACTTTTAACCTACCTAATTTGTACCCTTTAAACTAACAAATTTAATTCAACTTTTAAACCTATTTGTCTGAATTTTTATTTTTGAATGTTAATTTAGCACTGTTATAAATAACATATTAACCCAATGGGGAATATTGTTTAAAATCATAAATTAGCTATTTTTTGGGAGCATGTCATCGACTTGGAAAGGGAGAGCACAAGACAGCATTTTTTTTGTTTTAGTTTAAACCATTGGAAAAAAACATGCATGCAGGCCTTTTGGTAAGTATATATTATATCTGTAGCTTTGGAATTAAACAAATGTTCTGTTTCTGTGTTTATTTGCTTCACAGCCGTATTGTTTTTGGTCAATAAAGCAAATAAGAATTGTTTTTGTTTTCTTTGTAAGACCTATTTTTTGTACACTAGTGCAAAGTAACATTAGTTAAAATGTAAGGCTGTAGTTAATGCATACCCCACAAGTTAGCATTAAAGTATGTACAGTATTTATTGAAAGTACTCATGACTTTAAGGTAATGTTGCATTTTACTTACCCAAAATACATTTTACTCACATAGTGGTAGACGTACTGAGATAGGCCAGTCGTAGTGCAAACATACCGCAATTTGCATTTTTGTTGCGACAGTTCGCAAAGTATACATTTTGCCTTATGTACTAAGAGAAAATATGTTAATGAAGAGAGCCGCAATATATTAATTTAAATATTTTTTGCGTCTTCTTAGCGAGACCTCTAGCAAGAGTTGTGCGGCATTTTTTCCAAATAAAATAGCAGGAGTTGAGTTGTGGTTTGCTGCTGCAGAGGGTGTCCCGACCCCACTCGTACCTGACACGGTGTTTTTCGAGCAGAGGCAATGCAGCTCGGACGGTAGTTTGACCACTGCATGGATAGCATGGTGTATCTCTGGTGACAGGCTCCAGGTTGTCTTTCATTAGATAATCAAAATAAGAATGACACAGACTGTTTCTGGGGTAGACTGAAAACTGCACCATTCACTGTACACTGAATTACGTATGTGTCATGTGTCATTTTTAAAGGTTTCCGATTTTCTCAACCCCCACCGCTCTATATGAAGCACTTTGCAGTCTCTCCAACAACACCTACGTTCATGGTATGACATTCTCATTTGCTGTGTTTCAAAAAAAAAAAAAAAAAGAAGTTTCTCATTTACCTTGTTCTTTCAATTTTTTTTTTTTTACTTCTACACCCCTGTTGCATTAGTAATTGTCCTCGCTCAGTGCACACATTCTTATAGGCTACAGTGTAGAACTACAAAATATGACGAAAACAGAGATCAGTCATTTTAAACAAATTAAATAAAAATATACAATGACATAGAAATAACATATCTTTACCAAAAATGCAGGATTTACAAAAGTATTTATATAATTTACAATCAATATTAATTACAAATGCTGATAGCTATTTGTGGTTTCATCTACTGATATTTACTGAACAAAACATTAAACTCTAATGTAAACACACGTCTTAAAAGAGTGTTTCTATAGCCTGTATGAGTGTTTTTTTTAAAATTGGTTTGTTACTATACACATTAAGAAAACCAGGAAACTTTAAAAATGACACAATTCTGAACTTTTCAGACAGCTGTGTTTTCAGTCTACCTCAGAAACATTCTCGGCCAATCTCATTGTGCTTAGCTATTAATTGAATCCACTGGTTAACTTCAAAAAACAAGAAAACTATGAAGAGAAAAAAAAAACATGACATGAGTTGCTCTCACACACTTCTTGCTATAATCACAGTGGTTTAGCATAGGATCGTGTTTTTCATACTGCCTTTGCTAATTGCAACAGTTTAAAACATGCTCTCAAAATTTCTTAAGAAATTGATGCAAGTGTCGCAATTGCCGGCAGCTTTAGTAAATCTCATTATAATATTTGAGAACCCTTATTTGCACCCAATTTTTGGAAATTTATGCAGGAACACCCATAATTTCATATTCATCTAAGCAGTGACATCTGTGGCCGCAAAGCATTCGCTAAGAAATCGCTAACAGCATTGCACTTGTGCAGTACATTTCACGCAACCCTTGTGGCTGGTTTGCAACTGCAGTGACTGCTTAGCGGCAGCCGCAACCCTTTAGTACATCTACCCTATAGTGTCTGAATTGGAGAGTAAATTACTCAATGACCCATTATCTGGAGCGCTGGTTACAAAACCAGTTTTCTATTCAGTTCTCTCTGTTATGCCCCCACTTCCACTTCGTTTGCAGCTCACAGACACGCTTCCGGCAGGGCAGTGGCAGCTGGTGACCACAGGGTCAAGTGGGGCGTAGGAGAAAGAAAATGAATGAATTCATACAGTTTATAAGACATCTTCACACCTCATATGTATAATTACATGAAGTGAAAGGGTTAAATAAAGAGCCCGATGATCTTTCAGGGCAGTAAACTTCTCAATGGTTCTCTTGTTGAAGTCCGGTATCTCGCAGCTGTTTCTTTATTGACAGCATCGCCAGTGTGCTGCTTTGATCCTGGTTCATTGTTTCTCAGGATTGAATCAGAGTTCCAGGATTAAATCAGACTGATGAGAAATCTTCTCACCTGAAGTTTGGTGCTTTCAGTTTGGTCTACTGCCGAGGTTGCTGTGGCCACTGACTGTGTACGAGGTTTCTTTGACAACAGCTGAGAAGCTGGAAGCTTTAATCAGTTCATACACCAGGAAATGGTTGGGAGTTCAACGCTGCCTCAGCAGAGTGGGACTTTATGGTAAAGGAATACTGCAGCTACCTGTCTCCGCTCTAACCGAGGAGTTTAAGTGCGCCAAGGTCAGACTGGAAATAACATTAGTAGAGTCATGTGACAAATGCGTAAGGGAGGCAGCACCTGTGTTGAAAACTGGAATAAAGTGGGCGGCAAAGAAAGCTGTGGAAGATACAAAGGCTGCCCTTCGAATTGGTGATATCATGGGGCAAGTTCAGCATGGAAGAGGGGGTCTTGGTCTCAGTTCAGCTCCTCCTACATGGCACAAGGCAGCCCCAGCTCAATGGAGGAAGCTGGTAGTCAACGAGGTGCAAAAGCAGGAGGAGAGGATGAGGTGCATAAAGGCCATTTCCCAGGCCAAGCAGGGAGAATGGATGAGATGGGAGAGTGTGGAACCACGCAAGATTGGCTGGCAAGACCTATGTTCAATGGAACAGAGCAGGATCAGTTTCCTCATCATATGATATTCTCCCATCACCACAGAACCTAAACCTCTGGGTAGGAGAGGATCCCTCATGTCCTTAATGTTCATCATCTGCAACATTAAGGCACATTTTGACAGGATGTAAGGTGGCTCTTCGCCATGGACGGTTTACTTGGCGCCATGACCAGGTGCTGCGATGTTTGGCCTTCGCATTGGAAGACAAGCGTAACGTGACCAATAAGTTGCCACCTGTTCCATCAAAACATTACACACAAAAGACAACATTCCTCCGCCCAGGAGAGCAACCACCAAGAAAAGGTGTTAAAAACCAATCCTCGCCAAGGACAACTGGAAGCTGCTAGAGACTGGAAAATGCTGGCAGATGTTGGTCAACGGCTTATTTATCCACCTGAGATTGCCACCACTAACCTTCGACCAGATATTGTGGTCTGGATTAGCACGTCTTGTTCACCTGGTAGAGTTAACAGTGCCATGGGAGGATGCTGTAGATGAGGCATGTGAGAGGAAGAAACTGCGGTATGCTCAACTAGCCACTGAAGCGGAACAGCGAGGATGGAGATTCCGGGTTTACCCAGTGGAGGTGGTTGTCGAGGATTTGTGGCACACTCTACAGCCCGGTTTCTCAGAGACGTCGGATTCAGTGGCCAAGAGTTGCATCGCACAGTGAAGAACTTATCTGAAGCAGCAGAGAGGAGCAGCAACTGGCTGTGGTTGAGACGGAAAGATTCTGGCTGGGGATCTCAAGCACAATAGAAAGAAAGAAACGCTGATGTATGGGTAGGTAAGCTGGGCTGAGTTGAGTGGGGGATGGAGGGGGGTGATGCTGGGATGCCAGAATCACCGTAGAGCCCTCTTGAGGTGTCGTAGGCTAGTCGACGAAACACCGAGGATGGAAGGTGCCCATTTGAAGACCCCAGAGATGTACACTACTTAGCACAATCCAGACGGTTGTCATGCTGATGCGCTGGGGAGGCCGCACTGTGGTTGATCCCCGGAGCCAGCATCGCAGCCGTTGTGTGTGCTGATGCGCTAGGGAGTCAATAAGATGATCCCTGGAGCCAGCATTACACTTCAGCCATCAACACCAGGCAGAAGGATATCTACATCATCATATGGAAGGAAGCGTAAATGGATGGAGACACAGATGGATCACATTAGTTTATTGTAAAGCTACGTCTTAGTTGGTGCTTATCTTGGCGAGAGCCGAGTTCAAATCAGCATGAAGTTTTAACATCTACTCTTGTGTAATGGAAATCATGAAGATCTGGATACGTCCAGTGACTGCTGTGAATAGTGCAGCTGGCAACAAGGGAAAGACCTTGTGACAGCCTGGAGAGACAGCTGACAGGAGGAAAGAGACCCCATTGTGGCTGGCAAGGGTTAGCTACCCTTGTCGGCAGTATCCAGCTCTGTGTTTACAGGATGCTGGAGACACCAACCCTAGGCTTCTGAGAAATTAAAGAGAAATTGCGAGAGCGGGGGCGGAAGATGACTCAATGTTGGACAACACAGTTAACGATTTAGGAACGGAAACGGATATGAGTATGGAGAGTACTTCACAAAAGACTAGTTCAAGATCTGCAGTTAGCAAAGACATGGGACTCCAGGTTTGTGTCTGCGGCTGGAGCAAGGCGACAACTGTCAGGGGTTTGAAGATTCATCAAGGGAGAATGAAATGCTTGAGGGAGAAGGGACAAGGGCCTTGCATTGATCAGTACTCCTTATGAAGTCAGTCAAGTCAGTCGAATGAAATCCAGCGACAGGAAGCAAACCACAGTTCGCAGGATATCAGCACCCCTGTCATAGACGTGAGGAGGACTTGCATGGACACAGTGATGAACCTAATGATCCTTGTGAACCCAGTCAGACAAACCAGCACAAGAGAGAAAAGAACCTCAACGGTCACAAGCCTGGAGCTAATTGGCCAAGAGCTTGTGAGAAAACTGCATGGGACACAGTAAACGCAGATCTCTGCTTTGCATTGGAAAGATTAAGTGGAACAGTTGAAAAGAAACTGGATAAATTTGGGGACATCATCTACGCATATGGAAGCGAGAGGTTTGGAGTTGAAAAAAGGAAGGAAAAAATACAAACTATTCCTGGAAAGTCTAGACGGCAGCAGGAGATTGAACGCTTAGTTAGAGAAAGGAGACAGCTGAGGAAGCAATGGAGAAGAGCAGAAGAAAGTCAGAAGGAGGGACTCAATCTCTTACAAAGGGTCATAAAAGATAAGCTTGCAACATTGCGCAGAGCTGAGCGCCTCGGAAACGCTACAAAAAGAAGGAGCGTCACGAGAACTAACTTTATAAAGACCCATTCAAATTTGTAAAGAAGTTATTCACCAGTGAGAAGAATGGCGCACTAAAAGCATCTAAGTTTGAGCTGGAGAGATATTTGGAGGAAACGCATACAGATTCAAAAAGGCAGGAGCCTATGTCAATTCCTTCAGACCTCCCACCTATCAATCCACCAGAATATCAAATGGAGGACTGTGCACCTAAGTGGAAAGAAGTAGAGCGAGCTGTGAAAAAAGCAAGGGCTTCATCATCTCCAGGGCCTAATAGAGTTCCGTACAGAGTGTACAAGAGTGCTTCAAGAGTTCTACGAATCCTGTGGAAATTGATGAAAGTGGCATGGGAAAAACAGGTTGTGCCAAGAGCATGGCACCGAGCAGGTGGAGTCTTTATACCTAAAGAAAAAGATTCTACAAGCATCAGTCAGTTTCGCCCTATTTCCATATTAAACGTAGAAGGCAAGTTTCTTCAGCATTATTGCTCAGAGATTGTCAACTTACCTATTAAAGAACTGCTTCATAGACACTACAATACAAAAAGCGGGCATTCCAGGTTTCCCAGGATGCTTAGAACACATCAATGTGATCTGGCAACAAATTCATAGACAGCAGCGCTTTCCAGGCAAACTAAAACTCTGGTGCTTTCAGTTTGGTCTACTGCTGAGGTTGCTGTGGCCACTGACTGTGTACGAGGTTTCTTTGACAACAATAGAGAAGCTGGACGCTTTAATCAGTTCATACATCAGGAAATGGTTGGGAGTTCCACGCTGCCTCTCCAAAACTCAGTGACCAGGTAAGGAGGGCATTAGTCAGAGAAGCAACCAAGAGGCCAATGGTAACTCTGAAGGAGCTGGAGAGATCCACAGCTGAGATGGGAGAAACCGTCCATGGGACAACTATAACTCGGACACTCCACAAAGCTGGGCTTTATGGAAGAGTGGCGAGAAGAAAGCCATTGCTGAAAAAAAAACCCATATCAAATCCCGTTTGGATTTTGCCAAAAGGCATGTGGGAGACACAGCAAACATGCGGAAAAAGGTTCTCTGGTCTGATGAGACCAAAATTGAACTTTTTGGCCTTAGCGCAAAACGCTATGTGTGGCGCAAAGCCAACACTGCTCATCACCCTGAGAACACCATCCCCACGGTGAAGCATGGTGGTGGCAGCATCATGTTATGGGGATGCTTTTCATTGGCAGGGACTGGTAAACTGATCAGGATTGAGGGCAAGATGGATGGAGCCAAATCCAGGGAAATTCTAGAGTAAAACCTGTTTCAGTCTGCAAGAGACCTGGGACTGAGGTGGAGGTTCACCTTCCAGCAGGACAATGACCCTAAACACACAGCCAAAACTACACTGGAGTGGTTTAAAAACAAGAACCTGAATGTCTTAGAATGGCCCAGTCAAAGCCCAGACCTCAATCCGATTGAGAATCTGTGGCAAGACTTGAAAATGCTGTTCACCAATGGTCCCCATCCAACTTGACAGAGCTTGAGCAATTTTGCCAAGAAGAATGGGCAAAAATTGCAGGATCCAGATGTGCAAAGCTGGTAGAGACTTACCCAAAAAGACTCACAGCTGTATTTGCTGCCAAAGGTGCTTCTACCAAGTATTGACTCAGGGGGGTGAATACTCATCAAATGTCTTTCTTTTTGTTTAATTAACTTTTGTGTCACAATAAAAAAATATTTTGCACCTTGAAAGTGTTAAGTATGTTGTGTAAATCAAATGGTAAAAATCACAATTAAATCCATTTTAATTCTAGGTTGTAACACTACAAAATGTGGAAAAGTCCAAGTCCAAGTGAATACTTATGCAAGGCACTGTATCTATCTGGCGGTGCCCTGACCCTGTGGCAGTGTCCTTATTTTTACCATTACAACAGTGTTTATACCACATTTATTTAAAAAAGCTTCAAAGTATGTAAAAAGCTTTCAGGGGTGAAAAAATATATTTAAATAATTGACTTATCTGAACGAGAGCAAGGAGTGAGTCACCTCTCTTCTCTACATAGTTATCCTGCAACTTTTTTGTTAAGATTTACTGAAACATTTTTAGTCCATTAACCATTGTTAAAATGTGCTGCATTATAACATGATGTTATACTACATAAATACACAACATTCAGCGCTTTCAGCTGGAATCCCACACTGCAGCAATGTAAAATGAAATTGCATACAATATAAAGTACACTGCTCTGTTGCATCTTACAAGCGACTGAGAGAGAACAAATCTCAATTCAAAGCTGATTGCATTTGTATTTTTATTTGACTTATGCAGTAGTGTATATTACAGAAATATTCATAACAATTTATTAATACAGGGAAGGACACTGCTGTGAGAAAAATGACTCTTGTTTAATGCTGTGGTAGCCTTTAAAAAGGCTGTTGAGTTTTTTGGATAAAGGCGTCTGCTAAATAAACAAATAAGCCTTTTAACACCAATGCTTCCTAACACTGCAGTGCTTTAGCTTCACTTCACTTCAGTGTTTCTCACTGGCTATCCCATTATGTATAAAACTGGTCTATGCTTAATAGCGCTGATTAGCTCCGCTAAATGCTAAGCTATCAGTGAAAGGGCAAACACTGCGATATAATAATACAAAGCTTGTCGCCAGTGGCTGTAAATGAAAAAAATTACTGCTGGCATTTGTTTAGCAGGCAAGTTATTCTATTGATTTTGGTTTTTTTGGGACACATATTATGATTCGATTGGTTGTAGCAATGTGGTGATTGGCGTACTGAATAAAGCCAATGTCCAGACTTGGATATCCCAGAAACAGTTATTTATTTATTAATAATTAAACAATAAATCCGCCCCTCTACCAGCTATTGTATTGGGGGGTGTACGGCGGGTTACAGTCCCAAAAACAAAACAACAACACAGATTTATTGATGTATTTATTAGTTTTTATAAAGCGCTTTTATCAAAGTGCTTTACAACACATAAATCCATATTTACATTCCTGTATCGTTCGGCCTATAGGCTACATTTAGGGTTACCAGATTTCCAGATTCAAAAACTGGGAATTTTGTTTGTTCAATTGACTACTGCATGTTCTAAACAGGTGAAAGCACACAAAAGTATGATACTGTAATTATTTTTCATGGTACATACACAGAAGTGATAACTGTACCTTTCAAGTGTATAGTCATCGTATTGTTAAGAGATTGTTTGCAGTAGGGATGTCAAAAAATGAAGAAAGTTAAAAGATACCGTCGTTAAGCATTAGCTGTTTATTGCTTTTGGGGAAACTATGGCTTGTTTTCTTATATTTTCTATTAGTATGATAATTCTTTGTTTTATTTCAAGTGGTGCAAACTTTGCACTGGAGCAAACGCTGTTTTTGGTTTTGAATGAATTTGAATGGTTCCCTGAAAGAGAAGACGACCACCAATGACATTACTTATGGGATATGCCTGCCCATTGGGTAGGTATGGCTGAGCTCACTATACCAGAGCTGCCAATAGGCCCCTTCCTGGGATGACACACTCAGTCCTGCCCACCAAGGGGATAAAACTGTCATCCTGAGGAAGCCATTTCTCATTTTCCTGTGAGGGCGACCGATGCGACCTTGCGGTTGGTGGTCGTCTTCTCTTTCAGGGAACCAGGGTTACAGTAAGTAACCTAACGTTCCCTTTCAATTGGAAGACGAACACCAACAACATTATGTAACAACATAATGTATACCAGAGCCGTCGCGAGGGAGGAGGAACGGCAGCATATGAGGGATGCACTAGCACTATCTAACCCAGGGGTTAGCGGTGTGAACTTACACTTTCAAGGACCCTCGTGCCTAATGAAGGCAAGGCAGGGTCTACCACATTAAGGCGGTAGAACCTGGAGAAGGTATGCGGTGTAACATAGGTCTATATAATGTAATGGACCGATGCTGAAATCAGGCAGTTGCCGAAATGCCCAATTAGCATCAAATTTGATGTCATTTGGCATCTGCCCGGGCAGTTCGTCAAACACGACGAAGAAACAATTTTAACAGATATTGTATACTATAGGCCAACTACTAATAGACAGTGAATTACCTCTGGTAAAAGCGCACCGCTTAAATACTTTCTGACAAGGCAGTTTAGAGCAACGGAACTCAACAAATATCAATTCACAGGTTATATCATGGATTAGATGGGGGTTCAGAATAAAATGCAATAATGTTTAAAACAGGCAAGATACAGGCAAGGTCTGTTTATGTCATAATGTTATAAAAACGCAGAAAATGTTTAAATTATGCATGCAGTTAAAACATGATGTATACTATACTATTGTTGAAATTATGCAAATAATTTCACGGGGCTCTATATATAACCCAGGTGGTGCTGCATCGATGAGTCCATAGTGGCCAATTAGCTCCTACTCTCTAATAGACGCTCTTATCCAAATAACTGTCCAGGTAAAGAGAAGATGAAGAAAATAAGTACCTGGGTGCTATTTTGAGGTATTCTAATTTACAAGCATGTGGGGGATGAGTGGACAGTGTGGTTAGGTAGAAACTTGGCTAGGCAATTCAATGAAGTAACTCAGCCATAGACTCATCTTTACAGATCATTCACTAAACTTTAAAGAATGTTTTAGTAATATTTTATAACTGATTATTGATTTTATGAAGTCCATTTTGATTTATTTCATCTGGTTTGCAGTTGATGGAACCATTTCAAATTGTTTTAGAAGAGGGTCAGAAATTTGTTCTCATACTTCAAAGTACCGTTTAATCTGGCATTCACATCATAAAGCAATAGTTCTCAAAGTGGTACCTGTGACTGTAGTTGGCATATTCTGGAATACTGCAATACTGGTATAGTAGTAGAGGAACTAAAACCATTACTACCCTCTACTCTGTGTGTCTGCTTTTGTGCCATTTCATAAATCGCAATTGTAATGTCATTGTATTACACATTTTGGAATAAACACTATTTAAATCTCAAGACAGAAAAATGATCATGCCCTCAATGAGAAAAATCCAAATGTGACTGTGGCTGAAAACCCTTTGCAGATCACTGTGATAAGGCATGCCTTCTGTATCTGTTACAATTAGTATTTGATATGCTTTTCTGTTTATTGGTTTGGTAGTATTATTAAAGTATTAGTGTGCTGGTAACGCTGCTGGGACTGCAGTGAACTGACAGATATGCTACAGATTTACTGATTCAATATGACCCAGGCAGCATGCCTCATTATAACAAGTATCTAGAAAAGATATCTTTGAAAGTGACACATTTGGGGTATTTTATACAGTCTCTTCCTCTATCACCTGAAAGCACAGAGAATGTAATCATAGCCGTTATCGTTATCTATATGATTTGCATGCAGTCCTTGCTGATTTATTTCCCTATGCAAATGTTTGAGTAGATACATTTTCACTACGCATTAGGCACACCAGGGCACTGGCCTCGTACAGCACATTTGCTCTGCACAATTTGTCATGGCTACAGCACCCCTGAAGTACATGCAGCTCTGTCTCCCTCATATGATAAAAGGGGCACCTCAGCAGGCACCAGTAATTAGTTTGTAGAGCAATTACAGCAAGTTCAGTTTGTGGATCCTGTCAGTGCGTGTCCAACTCTGAATAGTGGAGCAGCATTTGAAAATCGTCGCTCCCCTCACCGAATACCAAGTAGGGATGGATTCAGTGTCTGCTCTAGAGTCATTATATACAGGAGCTCTGCAAGCTACATTAAACTGTGCCTGATAACCTCAACCGCTGCTGAAATTGTACTGGAAAAAAATTGTGAAAAAAGAAATGTCAGGCTAAAACAATTTCTATGCATTCCAGAAATAAAATCTAATTGTAGAAGAATGTGTTTTGTTTTATCAGCAAAAAATTAGTCATGAGGTTAGAAACTTTGGTTCAACCAAGATTTTATTGAAAAGGAAATACTTTCGTACAGTATGATATTCAATTAGATTTCTCAATGGTGTTTGGAAATGCAGCTCAAGTTACAAGCTTGGAGTGTAATCTATCATTGAAGTTTAATAAAAAGGAACTGACTTAATAATACACTGCAGGTTACCTGTTCTGGGGCATATGTACTAAGAGCCGTCAATCGCAAGTAGATACGAGTGCGTATTTAATTTGGCAGGCAAAAAATGATCATGATCAGTCAACAGATCGTTCTCATGGCTACAGAAACTTCACTTCAACAAAATCTTTATTTTTTCTTTCACTCTGCAACTCAAAAGGTTTTGATAGGGGCACCTTTAATATTTTAAACACCCTTAATTATGTATTCATTTTCATTACCATTGTTAAACCATCTCAATCACTGTACATCATGAATATCAGACAATGATAAAACGTGCTTAAATAATTCTAGCTGTACATTCCTTGAACAAAACTGTTTGCTTTCCTCTCCCTGTAAGGAAGAAGTAGTCACTACAGTACTGTACACACAACTTGTTTCAGAAAATGCATACATTCTGCCTGGAGACGCACTCTTTTAAAATGTAAATAGAACATGTGTTTTCTGGTGAGTTTTTAATATTTTTTTTTAATAAAATGGCAGTTTCGTGACATTGTGAAATTTGTTGTTTATTTTTTATTGTCATTAACAAAATACCGCACATTTTCCCTAGTTATCTATGTCTGAAGAACACACTCACACAAGCACACCTTTTTATAGCCCGGCACATCTTTTACGCCAAGTCCTAAGTGGCGCATAGTTAAGCATGCGCAGGTAATGGAGTGATTAAATGCTCACTTTAGTACATATCATTATGCACAAGCACATCTGCTCTGCATGTGTAATCAGGAGTATCTCAGAAGTCAATGAGATGCTAATGACCTATCTGCATATTCCCTGGAGCATCTTGCAGCGGAGGCGTAACGTTGCGCTTACGAATTTGAGCATGCAAATTTTTTGAGATGCAAGTATTTCCTTTTTGTACATATGTCGCAATTTTGCGCATGCGGAAAACATTTTTGGCACACACAACTTGATAGTTGCGCTTGCACAACTTTTAGTACATAGGCCCTTTTATTTGCAAGCAACTCATTCGATTTTTTCATTAAAATAATAACTTTTTTTCAGATAAAGTTAGTCAAAAATAGTTTATTCAGGAGTCAAAATGCAATCAGGAATAAAGCAAATCAAAGGTGATACATCATTGATCTCAAATACAAGTCTCAGTTGATGGTGTTCTGAGCTGGCATCAGTGTAGATGTTATTTACTTCTGAGCCAAGCTGAGCTTTCATGGCATCAGAGATGTTTTTTTTTTTTCTGAGCTGGCATGGCACAGAGATGTTAGTTTCTGAGCAGCCATCAGTGTAGATGTTAGTTTTTAAGCTGAGAAGACCCGACCTGACCAAAAAAATGACTTTGTACAGCACAGATATACAGCTAGCTTGCGTAATTTCCTTGCCCAAATTTGGTCTTATTTCCCTAGCATGATGCATGGTGTAAGACAAAGCACATTTGTGTTTCTTCTTCACTTTACCAATGTCAGCAGAAACCCAGATAAAAGGAAGTTACATTTAAAAGTTTTCTTCTAATGGAGAAATATACAGTATATTTAAAATAAATATGCCCAGGAAGAGTCATTGGCCCATATTCTTCTCTTCCATTGTTAAAGTAATGCATATTGGACCTTATTACAGTTACACATTTTTTCATTGGGTGATGCATGCACGCCATTTACCATCAAAAAACATCACTCCCCTCAACGTTAGAATAATGTGCCTTCAGAGACCAGTTTTCTCATTAGCATGTTATTCATGTGATTCATAAATCTGTAATCTGTATCATACATCATAATTAACACATGCCTCAGACCAGGCAGAGAATGAGATGCGTCTTAATGGTATCATTTCCCAGCATAATTTCTGCATTTAGGGACATACTGTATATGTAACCCAGTAGTAATAATAAAAATGTATATGTTTAATTATCCAATAAATATATAATTTAAGTATTTTGTTATTTGTAACGCCTACATTAAATTGCATTGTTAACTCATCTGAACAGGATAGGCTACTTACTGGTTGGAGCCTATTCGATGCTCTAAGAAAATGCCAAGTCTCGGTGTCCATTTTAGGACATCCTCAGTCGTCACCCCTCCTCGAGTCAATCATCACCCCTCCTCGAGTCAGTCCCTCCTCGAGTCAAACCTCACTCCTCCTTGAGTCAGTCGTCACCCCTCCTCAAGTCAGTCCCTCCTCGAGTCAAACCTCACTTCTCCTTGAGTCAGTCGTCACCCCTCTTCGAGTCAGTCCCTCCTCGAGTCAAACCTCACTCCTCCTTGAGTCAATCCTCACCCCTCCTCGAGTCAGTCCTCACCCCTCCTTGAGTAGGTCGTCACCCCTCCTCGAGTCAGTCATCACCCCTCCTCGAGTCAGTCGTCACCCCTCCTCGAGTCAATCCTCACCCTCCTCGAGTCAGTAGTCACCCCTCCTCGAGTCAATCCTCACCCTCCTCGAGTCAGTCGTCACCCCTCCTCGAGGCAATCCTCACCCCTCCTCGAGTCAGTCCCTGCTCAAGTCAATCCTCACCCTCCTCGAGTCAGTCATCACCCCTCCTCGAGTCAGTCGTCACCCCTCCTCGAGTCAGTCATCACCCCTCCTCGAGTCAGTCGTCACCCCTCCTCGAGTCAGTCGTCACCCCTCCTCGAGTCAATCCTCACCCTCCTCGAGTCAGTCGTCACCCCTCCTCGAGTCAGTCGTCACCCCTCCTCGAGTCAATCCTCACCCTCCTCGAGTCAGTCGTCACCCCTCCTCGAGATGACGACTGAGGATGTCCTAACATGGACACCGTATTGGTGTGCTTGTGTAGACTACATCATTGGAACATGATCCTCCCAGAAGAGAGAGAAGACCCCGCAGATTTGAGCTGTGACTTGCTCTGTATTACTCAGATGATGTGATTCATTAACAGGAGCACAATTATTCACCTTTTTGGAGAGCTAACATGTACTGAAGAGTTGAACTGCTAGAGCTGTGCCCATATTAATGCATATTAACCAGTGCATGATTAGGATTCTGATGTTGCCGAGGTTTGCAGGTAAAAAAAACAAAAAAACACTCTATTTTTCGTTCCTACAGTATATCCATCACTGCCGTGCACAGAAAGCTAGTAGGCTACTTAGCTTTACATATTTTTCATAGCATTCCATCTACCAATAGAGCAGCTCAAGTCATTTTAAAGTAAATTATATTTTATTACGCCACCCAACACATACGTGTATTTACTATTTACAGCTGTGGCCAAAAGGTTTGCATCACATTAGAGAAGGAACTCATCTTGCTTCATAAAGTCGAATGAAACCTGCTGAATAATGTTAACATATTGAATTACATACCGCTTTTTAGTATTCCATATACTTAACGAAAAACGAGTAGTATTGTGTGACGGGCAGGATTTTTCAATCTAGCCATATTCATTTCTTTTATAGTTTAAAACAAGAGTGCCCAAAGAGCGGCCCCTCAAACTGAACTTCATATGTGGCTCACAATGAACTGAGCAGCTGATAAGCACTTGATTTACAGTAGCCTTATACAGCAGGCGGGCAGGAGAGCAGGATTACATAGCAACTCGCATAATATAAGAATATATTTGTGGATGTACTACGTGCAGCCAGTTTGTGAGATTGTGAACTCTGCTACACAAGCAATGGCAGCAGCGGGGAAATACGAGAAGTGCAAGAAGACTTCAGAGCACTTCAAGACCAATGGACAGAAAAATATTGTAATTGAGAAGTAGGGCAAATCACTCTGTCTTCTGTGCAAACAGTCCATTGGAGTCATGAAAGACTATAATGTTTATTTAGCTTATTTAGCAGACGCCTTTATCCAAGGCGATTTACAGAGACTAGGGTGTGTGAACTATGCATCAGCTGTAGAGTCACAAGGAGGTTAAGTGACTTGCTCAGGGTCACACAATGCGTCAGTGGCTGAGGTGGGATTTGAACCGGGGACCTCCTGGTTACAAGTCCTTTTCTTTAACCACTGGACCACACAGCCTCCTGTAATGTTAAATGCCTCTATGAAACAAAACACACAGCATGTGATCCATACGTGGGTGAGCAGAGGAAAAGGCTGATGGGAGTCTTCGCAAGGAATTAACAACGCAGCAAGCATTTTTTCTAATCTAATGACATAATTACTCTCCTTTAAAGTTTAAGATACGATTGATTATTGTTGAGGCGGTCAGTATAGCATTCTTTATTTGCAATAACTACCCTAGCTGGAGACAACTTACTAGACTGGAAATGTAGAATACCCATCGTCTCAGTAGTAATCGATTGTAGATTAAAGTGCATGCAGATGATAATGATATTCTTCACAATTTATTGAATAGATTGTTATAGTCACTGACAACATGAATAAATGCTAATGATTTAATTTTACAAAATATTGAATTGGCCGTTACTGTTAGTGACATTTTTTATATGTATTGAATTGACTTTTATCAAACAATATAGTAAATGATTTAATACTTTTAATGTATTGAATTGGGTGTTATTGTGTCTGGCAACAAGAATACATGCTAATGCATTGGGTTAATGTTTTTACACATTACTGACAGAGGGAGGAAATGCTAAGAAATAGTTTCAATGCATTAAGTTTGTAATTTATTAAGCTGAAATATTGAATTGGTTAGCAGCACAAATAAATGCCCTTGAAAAAGGTATTTGAAATTTGCAATCCATTCAGTTTGGTCACATTGCAGCCCAAGGTCCCACAGTAGCCTTGCTATGCAGCCCTCTGCTCTGTATACTGCACCTACCTCAACCTCTCACTCGCATCCACCTGTGTGTGCCATTATTATTATTTTTAAAAGTGACATCTCGATATTTCCAACAGCTTGCCTGTCTCCAGACATCTTCCGTAGCCATAATGTGACAGTGTAAACAAACGCTGTAAACAGTGCCATTGACGTCTTAAGTACGGGACAGGGCTCATTTGCATACCTCTGACAATTGGTTAGATAAAATCCCTCGGAAACAATCCGTGATGGTAAATCACATCTAAACCCATTATTGGCGGTAAAATTACCGCCATCTTTTATGAATATGGCCCATTGTCTAAAACTAGAACTGAATTGTTTTTCTCAAACTCACAAAAGCAAATCATGCATGTTGATTGCATTTCAATGGGAAATGCAGGACGGAAAATAATAAAAAAGACATTCTGCAATGTGTTCACATATGCTAAAAAAAATACCATTAAAAATCAAAATACATGTTTAACATATTGCAGCCATTATTTCATATAGGAATATGCAAGATGTACGAAGTGATTGTAAGACTGTGGCAAAGTGCCCCCCCTGTGTGTATTTTGTGTTACGTGTTGTGTGTAAATGTTGGTGTATAGTCATCGGTACACGGGATATAAACGGGTCTGTGTTTCACTTGTGATTTAAAAATGTAGATTTATATTTAGGCACGGAGGGCACAAATCACTTCACGTGCTAGTTAAAATGTAATGTGTGGTCACGGGAGTGCACTTAATTAATTCACGTGCAGTTGTACCGAGATTCCAATTGAATGATTGACTAGCAATCGAGTCTCGGTACAACTGCATAAAAACAGCATGTTTTCACTCACTCGGGGTGGTGTGTTCGGTGAGTGGAGAACGGGTGTGGAGAGGAGGTATAAAATATAAATATAAGAAGAAGAATAAGTGTTGTCACTCACCGTGTTTGTTCGTCTGTTTACTGTATAGTCCGTTTTTGTTTATCTCTTTGTTTTGGCGTAAGTGCCGTGTCCTGTGTTTGTTTGTACAACCCTTTTATTTTCTGTCTGTTTGTTTATTAAACGCTGAGCGAAAGCATTCGCTCAGCTTCACCAAACTCCTCTCTGTCGTTTTGTTCCTGCTTCTGCCGTGACGTCACCGCCCAGTCATCCTGTCACACGTGGTGTCCAGAAGAGGGATCAACAGCGCCTCCAGGACTCAGGCCAGAACAGGAACCGCAATTTGTTGTTTTAAAAAAAAAAAAAAAAAAAAAAAAAAAAAACCAAAAAAATAAAAAAAAAAAAAAAAAAATGGAAGGCTGGAACTGGAGAGATGGCTGCCAGGATCTGGAGGTCCTCCTCGGTGGTCTAGAGGACCAAGGCTGGTGCCTTGCCTGTGGGGAGTTCGGGCACCCGGTGGTGCGCTGCCCCTACCAAGAGGGAGAGGAGGAACTGGCCCAGGAGAGGAAGGTGAGGAGGAGGCAGAGAAGGGGAAAGGGGAAGAGGAAGGCTGAGTGTCCACAGCCCAAGTGGGAGGAGCCTGAGTGTCCACAGCCCAAGCGGGAGGAGCCCGAACGTCCCACGCCTGAGTGGGAGGAGCCCGAACGTCCCACGCCTGAGTGGGAGGAGCCCGAACGTCCCACGCCTGAGTGGGAGGAGCCCGAACGTCCCACGCCTGAGTGGGAGGAGCCCGAACGTCCCTACGCCTGAATGGGAGGAGCCCGAACGTCCCTACGCCTGAATGGGAGGAGCCCGAACGCCCCACGCCTGAATGGGAGGAGTCGGTGCGTCCCACAGCCCAAGAGGGAGGAGTCGGTGCGTCCACAGCCCAAGAGGGAGGAGTCGGCGCCCACAGCCCAAGAGGGAGGAGTCGGTGCGCCCACAGCCCAAGAGGGAGGAGTCGGTGCGTCCACAGCCCAAGAGGGAGGAGTCGGTGCGCCCACGGCCCAAGACACGGAAGGTAGAGCGTCCACAGCCCCAGTCTCCACCAGCAGAGGGTGAATTCCTGCTGGGTCCACCTCCATTGCCATGGGAGGACTGCTTGCAGCTCCCACCTCCACCAGCAGAGGGTGAATTCCTGCTGGTCCCGCCTCCGCCACCTCCATTGGCAGGAGCAGAGCAGCAGGAGCTGCCTCTGCCTCTGCCTCCGCCACCTCCACCGGCAGGAGCAGAGCAGCAGGAGCTGCCTCTGCCTCCGCCACTTCCATCGGCAGAGCAGCAGGAGCTGCCTCTGCCTCCGCCACCTCCATCGGCAGGAGCAGAGCAGCAGGAGCTGCCTCTGGCTCCGCCACCTCCATCTGCAGGAGCAGAGCAGCAGGAGCTGCCTCTGCCTCCGCCACCTCCATCGGCAGGAGCAGAGCAGCAGGAGCTGCCTCTGCCTCCGCCACCTCCATCGGCAGGAGCAGAGCAGCAGGAGCTGCCTCTGCCTCCGCCAACCCCACCAGCAGAGGATGAATGCCTGCTGGTAACACTTCCCCACCAGCAGAGGATGAATGCCTGCTGGTAACACTTCCCCACCAGCAGAGGATGAATGCCTGCTGGTATCACTTCCCCACCAGCAGAGGAGGAATGCCTGCTGGTATCATTTCCCCACCGTCACGAGGGAGAGGAGCAGGAGCTGCCTCTCCCTTCACCAGAAGGACCAGGACTAGATGCTGGCGGTCCTCAGCAGCCCTTGCATAGGCTGCTGAGGGAAGCACGGGAAGAACCGCCCGCCGCAGAGGCCGAGAAGAGGCCAACACCTGCACCCCAGCTAGTCCTGACTCCCTGCCTCGCCGCCCAAGGATGCCTGCCTCGCTTCGCCCAAGGATGCCTGCCCGCTTCGCCCAAGGATGCCTGCCCCGCCGCCCAAGGATGCCTGCCTCGCCGCCCAAGGATGCCTGCCTCGCCGCCCAAGGATGCCTGCCTCGCCGCCCAAGGATGCCTGCCTCGCCGCCCAAGGATGCCTGCCTCGCCGCCCAAGGATGCCTGCCTCGCCGCCCAAGGATGCCTGCCTCGCCGCCCAAGGATGCCTGCCTCGCCGCCCAAGGATGCCTGCCTCGCCGCCCAAGGATGCCTGCCTTGCATCGCCTGGGGTTGCCAGCCGCTCCGCGTCGCCTGGGGTTGCCAGCCGCTCCGCATCGCCTGGGGTTGCCAGCCGCTCCGCATCGCCTGGGGTTGCCAGCCGCTCCGCATCGCCTGGGGTTGCCAGCCGCTCCGCATCGCCTGGGGTTGCCAGCCGCTCCGCATCGCCTGGGGTTGCCAGCCGCTCCGCGACGCCTGGGGTTGCCAGCCGCTCCGCACGCCTGGGGTTGCCAGCCGCCCGCGACGCCTGGGGTTGCCAGCCGCTCCGCACGCCTGGGGTTGCCAGCCGCTCCGCACGCCTGGGGCTGCCAGCCGCCCGCACGCCTGGGGCTGCCTGTTGCTCCGCATTGCCTGGGGCTGCCTTTTGCTCCACACAGGGTACAGGGTGCGAGGGAGAAGTGGAGCTCCCGCTGCCGCCTCTATGGCCAGGGGCTCCCCTCCCGAAGTTCGCCTCCCGAGGGTCCGCTGCTGCTGCCGCCGCCTCCCGAGGGTCCGCTGCTGCTGCCGCCGCCTCCCGAGGGTCCGCTGCTGCTGCCGTCGCCTCCCGAGGGTCCGCTGCCGCCGCCTGGGGTCACCAGGGATCCTGCTTCGCCTGGGGTAGTCGAGGGTCCTGCTTCGCCTGGGGTCGCTACACTATGGCCAGAACCCCATGAAGGGGAGCTGTCGGCCATGAAGAAAGGGGGAGGTCAGGAGACCAGCTCCCCAGCCGCATTTCCGTGGCAGGAAACACGGTGGCCAGAGCCCCACGGAGGGAGCTAGCGCCACGGAGGGGGGAGGTCAGGAGACCCGCTCCTCGCAGCAGTTTCGCTGCGGAAATTGGGTGGCGGCCCACGGAGGGGAACTGCCGGCCATGAAGAAGGGGAGGTCAGGAGACCAGCTCCCCAGCTGCACTTTCGCGGCAGGAGATAGTGTGGCTGAAGCCCGGAAGAGGGAGCTGCCAGCCACGAAGAATTGGGGGTGCCAGACATTTCACCATGGCCACCCCCAGAAACAACTTGCTTCCCCTGTTCGGGACTTTGGGACTGAGGGGAGGTGGCCATTGAGGCCATGTGTGCTTTGCACAAGGGGGTATATGTGGCAAAGTGCCCCCGTGTGTATTTTGTGTTACGTGTTGTGTGTAAATGTTGGTGTATAGTCATCGGTACACGGGATATAAACGGGTCTGTGTTTCACTTGTGATTTAAAATGTAGATTTATATTTAGGCACGGAGGGCACAAATCACTTCACGTGCTAGTTAAAATGTAATGTGTGGTCACGGAGTGCACTTAATTAATTCACGTGCAGTTGTACCGAGATTCCAATTGAATGATTGACTAGCAATCGAGTCTCGGTACAACTGCATAAAACAGCATGTTTTCACTCACTCGGGTGGTGTGTTCGGTGAGTGGAGAACGGGTGTGGAGAGGAGGTATAAAATATAAATATAAGAAGAAGAATAAGTGTTGTCACTCACCGTGTTTTGTTTGTCTCCGTGCACCGTTTGTTTTGTGTTAGTTCGTTTTGTTTGTCTGTTTATTTTGGCGAAAGTGCCGTGTCCTGTGTTTTTGTTACAACCGTTTTTTTCTGTTCTGTTTATTCATTAAATGCTGAGCGAAAGCATTCGCTCAGCTCCACCAAACTCCACCTCTCTCTGTCGTTTATTGTTCCTGCTTCTGACGTGACGTCACCGCTCAGTCGTCTTTGTGACAAAGACATATTAGAAAAGATTTACAGGAACTTCTTTGTTAGCTCGCTGTGCATTTAATATGCATTTTAATAAATGTAGAGTTAGAAAAATTCCAGTTATTAAATATGGTTTATATTTTGTACTAATTTTACCGAACATCATGATCTGGTTTTATATTGAATTCTGTGCTGCATTGATGCGGTTTTTATATGCAGAAACAGAATGATTTAAGAAAAAAAAATCCACAATGAGTAGATTTGAGAAAAAGGTGATGATGTCAAGCAAGTTTTCGATTGGTCTTTTCTCAAGTGTGGACACTATTTCTATTTCTATGTATGCTATTTATATGAATGTATTTACTGGCCTGTATCAGGGTGTGTTATGCTGAAGAGGAGCTTGCTGGCTCTCCTGTCTCAGGCCACCTACAGCAATCCTGTTATCTCAAAGTTTCAGGGGGTTTGTTGTAAACTGTACTTTTCAAAGTCGTGGATTCTGTTTAAATCAAGACCTCTGCATGGCTGCTTGTACAGCCCTCTGCCAGCTAGCATCTCAACCAGTACTGAATGTCTGCTGACACGTCCAGGTTTTAGGTCTGACTTCAGTGCACTTGGATGGACTATGTTTTTTTTCTATGAATATGTTAGTTAAAATAAAGTTGTTTCTCTTTTTGAAATAATTTGAAAGCATGTGAGGACTTAAATACAGACTAAAAGGAACTTTGTTTTTGAGGGAAGCCATATTTTTGTAGTTGTTGGTTTATGTTTAATTTGCTCTTATGATTTTGCAAGCTGTTATGTTTTTTGGCATTATTTGTGTACTGTAGATTGGGAAAGGATGAATGCTTAGTTTATCTGTTTGAAAGAGCACACTGACCCTAGTCCGATCTTTAATAGAAACATGATCCCCTGCGTTCTGTTATTGCAGGAATCCCAATGAAAGTGAATGGCAGTTTAATGACACTGTAACTGCGCAGTCGTGTCTTTACAATGCCTTAGCAGTTACTATGAAACATGCACTTTGATGCAAATCCTGTGCGAGGGATTAACTGGTAATACAAAAAGAAATACAGAAATATGACCTTGTTTGGGAGTGTGTTTTGCTGACCAGACACTAATCCCTAACACTGTGCATTTTTGGTGAAACAGGTTCTTTGCTGACATAAGAGATAAGATACAAGGCCTTCAGGGAAAGAAAATCTACATTTGAAAATTAAGACATTATGATGCAAATTGTGTTAATCCTAACTTGTTACTTCTTATCTCATATTGTATTCTAGTAGTACAGTATTTGCATTGACTGTAAACTATACTGGATTTAAATATATATTTTGCACTGTCATCTTCTATTGCCCTGTAACACCTGTAAGTAACGTTGGATAAAGACGTCTTTCAAATAATAATAATAATAATAATAATAATAATAATAATAATAATGTTCCTTTAAAAGGCTTGTGGTGATCTCCACAGACACGTAGAACTACGTTTTGTTCTATTTGCAATATATAAAAGCATTTATGAATAGCCTCTGCCCCTGCTCACAATGACCTAGCTCAAGCATTATTATTCCCCTGAGAAATACATATCCCTTTCCATGAGCATTCTGGAAGATTCTATTTGCACAACCCGGACCCAGCCACACTTTTTCTTTTACATCTCCCTTACTTGCTTATGATGTTTGCAATCCTTGTGAGCGGTTCTAGATTCTGTATATTATGTACAGTATATGCGCTGTAATGTAATGCTAAGGATCTTAAGTAGGGCTTTTTTTATTTTATTTTGTAGTGCTTATTTTTATCTATTTTCAAGTTTTATGTAGCTTAAATTATTTTTTATTCAGGGCTTTTGCTTTGTATATACTGTATGAAATTATTGTTTTCAGTTACTTTCCAAAATGCTTTGGCGTTTTTTTTGATCTGTCACAAGGGTAGCAGTGTGGAGTAGTGGTTAGGGCTCTGGACTCTTGACCGGATGGTTGTGGGTTCAATCCCAGGTGGGGGACACTGCTACTGTACCCTTGAGCAAGGTACTTTACCTAGATTGCTCCAGTAATAACCCAACTATATAAATGGGTAATTGTATATAAAAATAATGTGATATCTTGTAACAATTGTAAGTCGCCCTGGATAAGGGTGTCTGCTAAGAAATAAATAATAATAGTAGTAACGGGATCACGAGACCCCCGCTACAATAGCCTTGTGAGCCTCTTTTAGGTTGGGACCCTTCAGTTTGAGAAACCCTGATCTAGTGACCAGCTTATTCAGTCTGTTACAGGCTCAAATGTATTGTAAGTGTTAGAACCTGGGAATATAAGGAGCCCTCCTGTCTGCCTCAATATGCCAACATATCACACTTACATTTTTACTTATATCTTTACATGTGCACATGGTGGATGTAGGCCATGGTAATCTTTTATGACTTAATTCAGTGACAACACAGCATGGCTGCTTCAAGGTGGAACTGACGCTTGTGTGCCTAGAGCTGAAACTATACCTTCAGGGACTGTCGACAAACTGGAAAACAAACAACGGCTAGTTTCAGAGGAAATGGAGAGCAATGAAGGGTTAACTATGGAAGAATACACAATCAATACAACATCTGTGAAAGAAAGCGCATATATATAATACATACTAATGCATATAGAGTCAGACTTCACTTTCACACACAGAGGATCCTGAATAAAAACAAGCTCACAAAATATACAGCTTGAACTGCTGGAATAACTCCTTAGCTGTAGGGAGGCTGCGAAGCCACAGGGTTATTGGATTATGTGTGGGAAGATTACGAAACAGTAGATACAAAACACTGCAACCAGAATACTGACTCAAGCCAAATCTATTCCACACCCAACACATTTCTTGGGACCTTGCACTGGTAAAGTTCTACATAGATTTAAAAACGCTACTTCCTGCATATGAAGTTCTATTGGTCCTGCATATCTGAACAAGCTGCTTCCTACTTTTGTGCAAAATCAGTCCAAAGTCAGTTTTCTGGTTGTCTGGTGCATGGGCCTTTATTAATCCAAACAGCAATCCTGTTCCATTTGCAGGTTCAAGCTGGTTCATACTTCAGCTGCACAACATGACCGGCCAGAAAGTCACATGACTAGGTTGGCAAGAAATCGCCCTGAGCAACGGTCACATGATGAACCAGCCTTAACCCTTTAAGGATGAAGCGTTTATCATTGGGATGCGCCCCCAGGATTTTTGGCTGTAGTTCCCTCTCTTCCTATAAAAATTCACCAAAAAAATATTTTTTACAGTAGTATCTTGGAATTGGTGTTCTTTTTTTCCAGAACACTCTGGGGAACATTCTAAAGTACTTCAGTAGAACTGCACAAGCAGCCATACAGAGATACTGATCTTTTTTTTCAACAGGATATTTATTTATTTATTTATTTATTTATTTATTTTTAAACATTAAGTATTTATTTATTATTATGTATTCTGCTTAGAGATGCATGTTATTCTATGACCCGAGGGGCCTTACAATACTTCTGAATGTTTTGTTAAAAAATATTGATGTTTGGGCAAATTACAAGATATTGTTTCACCAAAGCAATAATGGATACTACTCTCAATCATTTTTTCAAAATAAATATATATAAATAAAATAATAGTTCTTTATTCCATTATTATCAGTAATAAGGAAAAAAAAAACATACCTGACAAATTGTGTTCATGAAACATGATCTGCTTGTATCCACTCGTTTCTTGATATTTATAAATGTTGTAAACAGAGATTAAAACACATGAGACAAATAAATGTTCTAATATAACTATAAGTCAAATACATTGGATTTAGAGTTGTTGATTTTTTCTTAGCTGTAAACAAGTTTCTGCGTCATGTTTTGTTTCTGCATGCTGCTGCAAAATGTATCCGCCCTTTAAAAATTAAATGCCCGTCTCAGTGACGTCACATGAAAAAACAAACAGGCAGTAAAATTCAAACCCTCCCCTATCCAATGATTTGTGTCTTCAACCTGTACTGCAAAGTATGATGGCCCAGTAAGTCAAAGAAACAAAGTGCATTTTGTAGCGTGTTTACACAATCATAGGCCCAGAATGACACTTCAGTATGATCGTGTTTACACCATCGTGGTCCTTAAAGGGTTGAAGGAACCAAATAACAAAATATTATAGATGTGTATTCCCTATGTGCATTCTCTATTTCTGCATAATTAGGTCATGACATTTAATTCCGCAAGAATCATAAAGGATTTGCCAATGGCAACATTAGACGAAGAGTGTGACTTCCTTGTAAAAATAACGGAGTAAGTAAATTCTGAAACTCCTATTAACACCTGATAGAAACACTGTAAATATAACCATAAATGCAGACTGTTCTGGGAACTGAAATGTTTAATACAGGTAACGACTCTACTGCCTGTCAGACACTTTCTCCTGTCCCTGGCCCTTCCTGACCTGTGCAGAGTACGACGTGAAAATGAGCCCGTCAGGAGTGCCTTTATTGTGCAGTTGCAGTCTGGGCCTGTGTGCATTCACACCATTATTCCCCCTGTGCGATGCAGCTGCACTCGGTTACTCGGTTACCGGAGCAGACAGATGTGTTGGGCAATAAAAAAAAACAATTTAATAACAGCTGTTCCTTTGCTTCCAGCACAAAGAGCAGCATAAGAAATCAATAAGACGTAAATAACTGCCTTTGTGAGGAATTTCAATATATTTTTCTTTCAATCAAAGCAGCTTTTTCCTCCGGGAAGATAACTGCACCACATTTCACGCTTTTGCTTTCATTTCCGAGAGGCGTAATAGATAATAACAATCCCTTTTAAATCTTGATTAATATTTTTATCTTTCAGTCTGTTAACTAGTTCCATTTTTTCTTTGAGTTTCCTTTATGCCGCCTGTATGAAAAAATTCAATTCACTCTGATCGCTCCGAGTGTTCTGTTGCCCATATAAAGGTTTACTACAGTAATTTTGTAACGTTCCATTGCTTTTTTACTAGATCGACCTGCTTTTTATTGGGCTTTTCAATGCATCAAACTGTTTGAATCCTTTTTTTCAATCAGTTAAAGCCTTAACTTAAGCCTTATACAGGGGGCAAAAATGTTTTACTACTGTGATGTATTGAAAGTGCTGATAGCATTTGGGGGATATGTTTATGTGTTAGTTGGCAACGCCTTTGACATACACTTCAGAGTTAATGCTGAAACACATGGAGCTGTAACTGTTCACTCGCACTCTGGATCTGATGCTGTAATAAACAAGTTAAAAGCTGACCCGTTTCCTGCCGAACAAAAAGACACACACCCCCGACATGATAACTACAAATTAAAAAAATCTTCATCCAAGTTTTTAGTTCAAGTAGTTGTTGTGGACTAATGCATTTTTATTACCAGTTAATTAATGACCAAAAATGCTGCATCCAGATTGGCTGAGGCAGTGTCCCTCTTTAGATAATCTGGCAGTGTTTCTTATTACCAACCAAATACGGTTTTGTGAAACACTTACATGTTTGTGGGTACACTGATGTCCTGGGAGGGGAATGAAGCCATTCCAATCTCATACGCTGTGCTCAAAGTCTCTGTTGTGCCATGCATGAAATCCCTAGTATAATATTCCTTTTAGTTTACATTTTGGAATAAGTTGCTAGAGAGAAATGATCATGCCCTCAACTTCATGACAAATCCACAGAGGTGCCCGCAGCCAGAACCCTTTGAAGATCCCTGCCTTATAACTTCACAAAGGGGAAGGAACGTGCGAAAAGCTACAATACGATCTGAGGACTCCACTGCGGAAACAGCAAGCGTGATATTGAACAAAAGAGGTTGCTTTCAGCTAGCTCTTGTTGCTGACAGACTTTCCATTGATTGCTGTTGACATGCGTCTATACCTAAATGATGACATCAATGCTATACTCCTACAGTAAACCTTTCGGATGGCACTAAGAGTTACAGAGAAGACACAGGGATATACTGTACAGCACAGGCTCTTGACACCAAAAGGGGTTTAAGAAACACTTTTGTGTGAGGTTTCAGACAAAAAAAAGAACGAAAAAAAGAAATTATGCCCAGAATCCTTCCCTGGAGCTCTCCAGTTCATAATTACTCAGTACTTACTGCTGATGCTGGATGCACATTACAGAACATATTTTTGCTGACAGACTAGTTTTGTACACAGTAGTTTAACACTGGAGTCTTATCTACATTTTAATAGGGTGCCGTTCTGTTAATGGAAAATGGAGCCGCACTAACGCTTCTTGGGGATTCTTAAATAAAGCTCTGTTTGGAGGGCCGGGGGGCTTCTCTAGGCCAGATTCCAGCAAGCTTCAACTTCTGAATCGCCCTGGAGCTACTGTCGTACATAGAGAGAGGAGCTGCCAACAGCTTTCCGAAGGAAGACCAATATTAAAAAGTTATGTTTTTTCTTCTTCAGCTGTACAAAATGAAACACAAGGGATTGTCAAATAAAAATAACAACTTTTGGAATTATGTATAAAATCTGTCATACTGCAGGACTTGGGAAAGTACTTAAAAGTTCATTTTTTTAGTCCATCATATAGACTATATTGTACATGATAAAAATCCTCCCGGCTGTGATGTAAAAGTAATGAAGGTACTGTAGAATTAGAAGTTCCCTTTACAAATGGGATGCTTGACAGTGATCTGCTGCAACAAAAGTTTTGCTAGAAGAACAATGAATATTAAAAACAGAAACTAGGCCACTTGAATACGACTGCATTGTACACATCGTAATGTTCATTTCTAAGAAGTGGGAATTGGGGCGCTATGTAGTAGCTCTCACTTACATTAAACTGTATTATCCAATCATGTGGTGGTGTGTTTTATATGCATTAAACTGTATTATCCAATCATGTGGTGGTGTGTTTTACATGCATTAAACTGTATTATCCAATCATGTGGTGGTGTGTTTTATATGTATTCAAAAGCATTATTTGTGTGTTAAAAATAAAAACAATATTTACATTTTGTTTTAAAAAAACAGTGCACTCTCATCCTCAGCAGTTTAAAAGGGTCATACCCCAATCTGATGAGAAGAATGACAAACAGGCAGACGGACACAATCAGTGCATAGTGCTCCACATTTTGAACAAAGACTCTAGTGATGTGTTGTATTCCCAAATCCAAATGGATGCAGATGTTATCAGGTAATATTTGTGATGAAGCCAATGAACGATTCGGCTTCGGGTAGGTAGAGCACTTTGCTTTACTGACATGGGAGTAGGGGGGCAGGGCTGAGCCCCAACCTACATTTTTATTTGTATTCGCAATGAATGTTGCCTTATCTGGAAATCTGGATAACATACACATTGGTTGTCAGACACTGAGAAGCGCGGCTGCTACAGTTGCCTATACTTCATGGATGCTGAGAACTAAATAACGTCAGCGTTGAAACAGATTTCATCAGAAAAACAATATGTGTCCCTTTCAATGAAGGTTTTTAATGTATATTTGTTTGCATTATTTTGGTGGTGTTGGGACCAAGGAAGGATGTCCAAGCACTGGCTTGTTTTTCATCAAGCGGGCCTTGCTTTTAGCCTGGTCCTTTTTCCTAAATAAAAGTAGGAGGCAAGGGAATAAATTATAATTTAATTGCAGGAAAAATGTGACACTGCTTGGCATGCCTCTGCAAAAAGTAACAGAAAATAAGTAAGTAGAATGCCATGAACTTTCGACAGTTTTTATACATTTCATAAATAATGCTCACAGATGAGATTTTTGTTCAGTGTTTTTTTTTCCTAAATAAAAAATGGAATAACATTAATAATAAAAAAAATTGTTTTACTTTGTCCTTGTATTATTTAGCTATGCTCTCCCCATTTAATTACATTTTCTGAGATAAGTAACAAAGACAGGTAACGCTATTGAAAGTGAATATTATGATGACTGTGGTTATTCCTGAATGTGAATACCTGACTAGGCACTTATCTTTTATACAAAATACCAATTATAAGCCATAAGAAACAGCTTATTATAATTCCTTACTTCCATCTTGCCTTATGTCAAGTAATGAAGGCAAGAGAACCAAGACCGAAAGAGATGCTTTAGAAATAGATAACAAGTCCTAGCTGTTCCAATATATTTCGGACCTTTGTTCAACATACAGTTTCGCACAGAATGTCTTTTTAAGGACAACAGTTTGTTTGCATTATTGTTCCAGCTGACACAACCATGTGATGTTCTCTTACTGGTGTGAATTATCTCCCGCCTGGTGACCTAACGCTTGGCTTCATACTTGATACACAGGTCAAGTTAAATCGTTGGTGTTGTACAAGAAAATTAAACATTTCCCTTATAAACCCTTCATGCCAAATGTATTGCAGAGCATATAATTGATCTCTGACCCAATATGACTGCCATATACAGCTGTATTCTTTGGTTTTCTTTCTGGGGTGTCATTACCAGTGTAGTCCAGTCGAAATGAACCCTTTCACTGCCTCATTGTTTTAAACTCTGGTCAGAACAATGATAGAAACCATATTCTTTGACACAGGGTCTTTATAGGTGGTACACAGCTGTGTTCTATGATTTTTTTAAATAAAGTTCCATTACAAGTGGAGTCCAGTGACCATTAACCATTTCATCTCTGGTTTTATCAATTTTTTCACATTTCACATTTCCATTGTACTTCATGTTTACAAACCATTTAATATGACATATCCCTTACAAGTATGCTACTGGGGATGGTTTGATTTTGTTCCAGGTTTGTAATTAAGTGCATATTTTGTACCCCGGTAATTGATCCCCTTTAATGTAGTGAGTAAGGAATGATGCTGATGCACTTCAGTTCTCCTGAGCTGTATTGGGGATTGATGCGGTGAGGGAACATAATTGGACTAGCCCTACATTTTAGTAAACTCAGTGCCAAAGAAAGTCTTGGCTATCAAACACATTTGCATATCTGGCATCTATCATTAAAACCTGTATATTATTTAACCCATGAACCTTTTAAGGAAGCTGCCTCAGCATACCAGTATTGGATATCTAATTTGTGTTAATGAACTGCTAAACAGCGTGAGAGTGTGTTATTGGAAACTGTTCTGGTCTGACAGCTAACCAATTCAGACATGCCCCAATCAGCCATGGTTCATTCAATAAATAAAGGCTTGCTTCTTTTTTATACATATGTTATAATTACCTTTTTCCCTCAAAGTTTTAGTTCACAATGACCTTAGAACAAATTTAGTGAGTTGATAGCTATTGCTCTTAATGAAGGATTGTGGATACTAAGGGTCTCATTCACTAAACAGCAGTAACGTGTTTTGCATGCAGTAAGCCCCTTTACTGCGTGCTTTGTACACCTGCTCTATTCACTAACCAGTGGCAGGCAACCTAGGGCGTGGAAAAAGTACCGCGTTCGAGACACTTAAATATAATGAATAATGTTAATGTGTGGAAATGTATGCAAATTACATATCACAATACCGCGAGGGAGGTATTTGATATGCAAACCATATTCACTTAAGGGCTCTAACTTTACTAGGTGCCTCTTATTACTGCTAAGTACCGCTTCTTGAAACCAGGCAGTGTCACAGAACCAGCAGAAGAGCTGCACAGGAGAGCGAGAAGAGTCAGGGAGAGTATTTCGGACCAGGCAGACGTTACTAGGTCTGTGTGAGGAGTAGGTAATAACTAGAGACACAGATTGAGTACAGATCATACTAGCCTATATTACACTTCACCTCCTGTGTTCATACTTTTATCAAGTAGAAGTAGCGCTATAGTAGCTGTACACAGTCCAGCGTCAATGCCGCGCATTTGGTTACTACGGCAACGGGGTCAAACAAATACCGACGTCATGCTTTGGTGAATTCCTCATACTGTACAATGAGGCAGGAAGTTTAAAATGGTGGTTTAGATGTTGCTGATGTATTAGTTTGCTTGTATGATTAACATAAAAAATGCAGACAGCTGACAAATAAATAAAAAAAAATGCTAAATTAATTTCAACAGAAGATCGCGTTCAGAGCTATGAAAGGGGGACGTTGCATGCAGATGGTGGGATTCTGTTTTGCTCAACTTGTAATTCTTTGCAAAGTGATTCCAACCTTTCGGTTTATTTAATGAACTTAACGATCAAGGATCTTAATACCGATGTCCTTGAATTTATATCCTGCGTGTCACACACTAGCTTCAAATTAAATTTTTTCTCACCTTTCCCTTGCCTTTTTATGATTTTTGCAAATATGCTGAGAGGTTCTGGGTTCTGCTGATATGATATTGAGTTGCTTGCTCTTTAATAAATATAATCCCTTCAAAAAACTCACAACATTAAAAATGTTCAAACGTCTCACTTAATGGCTAGAATTAGAGTGTACTTGGAGCTTGTGAATTGATTATTAGTGTCATTTTCTTTGGATCTTTGGTTCACAATAGATAATCAATTACTGACTGAACAAAGGCTGTAGCAATTCTCTTTGCCTCCAAAGAAAACAAAATACTCCGGGGTTGTGACATCTAGAACCCGGTGATTACAGGGTTAATAAGCATGTGTGGAAAACGGCAGAACACCAGTGAACTTTTAAAGCACTCGGCCCTTTCAATTCACTGATTCATTGAAAGATTCATGTTTGGATCCTTGGGATATCATTAAAAAAAAGAACCAAGGCCAGATGATGGGACCCCTACCCTCCCTCAAAGAGAGATACAGCTGCAACAGAGGGGGATGGGGAGGAAAGGATCTGTACGACAGGTCGTGGAGGTAACTCCCAGATCAACCCAGTATGCAAGAGCACCAGGCTGTTTCCTCACTCCTAGAACAGCATCAAGCTTTTAAATATAGCACTATATTTTCATTTTAGCTGTACTTTATGAAAGGAAGAAACATCTGCAACAATTTCAAAACCAATGAAAAAATACCTTGCGTGCACTTAAGTTGACCACCAATGTTTTTCTTTCTAGTTTTTTGTTAATTTTGCACTGATACATTTTTGATAAACAGCTCCATAAAGGATTCTTTCAGTCATCCATTTTTAACATGTGTAATTGTGATGCGTCAATTAATTTAACAAACATGTACATTCTTATTGCACCTTGCACACTGAGCCTGTAATTGTACGCATGATTTTTCAATGTTATCCTTTTTGATGTGCGTTAAAAATAACATTGATCAATGATAATCACTTGGGAAGACATGTGGTTTCTTGCAGTTCCCTGAACAAAATGGAAAAATGAATTGTGTGTTGCCAAACAAAAATTACTTTATGATAAATCCAACAAAGATTACAAAGACTTTGGGAAAAAAAGAAAACATATGGAAAGACATTGCCGTGAAATTATGAACTAATAGCATATACAGTGGCTCTCAAAAGTATTCACCCCATGGACTTTTCCACAATTTATTGTGTTACAACATGGAATCAAAATGGATTTAAAGAGGAGTTTTTGCCACTGATCAACACAAAAAAGTCCATAATGTCAAAGTGAAAAATATAATCTACAAATTGTTCTAAATGAATTACAAATACAAAACAGAAAATAATTGCTTGCATAAGTATTCACCCCCTTGAGTCAATATTTGGTAGAGGCACCTTTGGCAGCAATTACAGTCTATTTGGATAAGTCTCTACCAGTTTTGCACATCTGGACACTACAATTTTTGCCCATTCTTCTTTGCAAAATTGCTCAAGCTCTGTCACGTTTGATGGGGACCTTTGGTGAACAGCAATTTTCAACTCTTTCCACATATTCTCATTTGGATTGAGGTCCGGTCTTTGACTGGGCCACTCCAGGACATTGACCTTTTTGTTTTTAAGCCACTCCAGTGTGGCTTTGACTGTATGTTTGGGGTCATTGTCCTGCTGGAAGATGAATCTTCTCCCAAGTCCCAGGTCTCTTGCAGACTTCAGCAGGTTTTCCTCCAGGATTTCTCTGTACTTTGCTGCATCCATTTTGCCCTTTATCTTCACAAGCTTTCCAGGCCCTGACGCAGAGAAGCATCCCCATAGCATGATGCTGCCACCACCATGCATCACGGTAGGGATGGTGTTCTCAGGATGATGTGCGGTGTTAGGCTTGAGCCAAACATATCGCTTAGCGTTGAGGCCAAAATCAGACCATAGAATCTTCTTCCACTTTGTCTCAGAATCTCCCACATGCCTTCTGGCAAACTCTAGCCGAGATTTGATTTGAGTTTTTTTCAACAATGACTTTCTTTTTGCCACTCTCCCATAAAGGCCAGTTTTGTGAAGCATTGTTGCCGTATGCACAGTGTCTCCCAGCTCAGCCATGGAACACTGTAACTCCTTTAGAGTTGCCATAGGCCTCTTGGTGGCCTCCCTGACTAGTGCCCTTGTCGCCCGGATACTCAGTTTTTGAGGATGTGCCATATTCTCTCCATTTCTTAATAATGGACTTTACTGTGCTCCGGGGGATATTCAGTGCCTTGGAAATGTTCTTATATCCTACCCCTGATTGGTGCTTTTGAAGAACCTTATTCCAGATTTGCTTTTTGTTAGGAAATGTACTAACCAACTGTGGGACCTCCCAGAGACAGGTGTATTTAACTTGAAATCATGTGAAACACCTTAATTGCACACAGGTGGACTCCATTCAACGAATTATGTGACTTCTTGTGGAAGGGTGGGGGTATCCACCGACACGGGAGACAGAAGATTTTATTTGCAAACACCGCACAGGTTCCCAGATTTATGTATTTTACTTATTTATTTTTATTTTGTTTAGCCCGCAGAGGGCGCTGTTGTCCGTGGTCTGGATACTGCCGACAGTAAACCAGGACCACGGGGTTACCAACACAGGTATCCCAATCCGTGCACCTTCAAGTGCTCAAAAATAATAATGAAAACAGAAAGCGAAAGAAAAAGGGAAAATAAAACACAGTAATAAAGCTACAAACAAAAGTGCTGCTTATGCATTGCCCCCACTGCCGCTAAGCTGGTCAGCACGGGTCTGCGTCCTACACTCAGTTGTGCCTATACACTGGGTTTGGCCAGGGTTCCCCGTACATCTACACATGTCCCCTCGGGTACGTATTTATTTATATTGCTCTGAAAATTTTTTTTTTTTTTAATGAAAGGCTGCCCCTCAGCTGGGCTCGCCTGCTCCTTGTTTCACTCTGGCCTCTTCTGCCAGCGACACTGTATTTCCCCCAACACGGCCACCCATGCACAACCAAACCAGTTCTCATAGGCCGAGAAGTCTCCCAAGGCCCGCCCCTCAGCCACTCAGAGAGAGGGAAAGCACACATACCCTCTTCCCCACCTCTCCGTGTCATCACCATGACCGACAGGCGGATCCCACGAGACTGCTGCCCTCTACCTGCAGTAATACGGATGTGCCAGACAGTCAGTCCAGATCTCCCCTGTTACACATCCTCCTCCTCAGAATGGCACCACCGGTCCATTCGAAAATCCTACAACCCAATGCCTTCCCGAGAGAAAAAATCTGCGTTTTGATGCAGTTTCCCTGCTCGGTGGACTACCCTGAAGGCATAGGGCTGCAATGCCAAGTACCACCGCGTGATTCTGGCATTGTTATCCTTCATCCGGTGAAGCCATGGTAAGGGGGCATGATCCGTAATCAGGGTGAAGTGTCGCCCCAGGAGGTAGTACCGGAGTGACTCGACTGCCCATTTTACTGCGAGACACTCCTTCTCGATGATAATATAGTTTTTCGCGCGGGGAAGGAGCTTCCTGCTGATATACAGGACCGGTGCTCACTTCCCGCACCTCCTGAGACAACACTGCCCCGAGGCCTGTCTCTGACGCATCCATCTGCAGGGTGAACCTCCTACTAAAATCAGGACTGCATAGCAATGACTTGCTACACAGCCTTTGCTTCAAAGCGAGAAAGGCTCTCTGGCATGGCTCCATCCACTGAACCGTATTTGGGGCAGCCTTCCTGGTGAGGTCTGTCAAAGGAGCAGCAAGTGTGGCGAAGCTCGGGATGAACTTCCTGTAATAGCCCGCTAGTCCCAAGAAAGAGCGCACCTGGGTTTTGGTTGTAGGGACCGGCCAGTCAGCCAAGGCTTTCACCTTAGCAATCAGCGGTCTGATCTGGCCGCTCCCTACTCGATGCCCCAAATACTCCGACTCACTCTTCCCAATGGCACATTTCTTTGGGTTAGCAGTGAGCCCAGCCTCCCGCAAGGATTGCAGTACTGCCACTACCTTACGCAGATGACCCAGCCAGTCCTCGCTGTGGATAACCACATCATCTATGTAAGCAGTGGCGTACAGCTGATGGGGCCGCAAAATGCGATCCATCATCCGCTGGAAAGTGGCTGGTGCTCCGTGCAACCCAAAGGGCATGGTCCTAAATTGGTACAACCCGAAGGGAGTCGAAAACGCTGTCCTCTCTCTGGATTCTGGGGTCAGGGGTATCTGCCAGTACCCCTTCGTTAAATCCAGTGTCATCATAAAATGAGCCGTGCCAAGACCCTCCAGCAACTCATCTACCCGGGGCATGGGATAAGCGTCAAACTTCGATTTTTCATTAACTCACCTGAAGTCAATGCAAAATCGAGTTGACCCGTCCGGCTTATCTACTAAAACAATCGGACTGTTCCAGTCACTTTGGGACTCCTCTATTACCCCCAGTCTGAGCATCTCGTCAATCTCCACCTTTACTACCTGCCTTTTGCGCTCAGGTATGCGGTACGGCCTCTTGCAAACTAGCGCCCCTGGCTCAATCTCAATGTGATGGTGTGCTACTCGAGTCTGCCCCGGGATGGGAGAAAACACATCAGGAAATTCCATCACCAGCGCCCGAGCCTGACATTTCTGTGTTGGTGACAGATTCTCTGCAATCTGTACCGACCCCTGTTTCACCAACACAGAAAGATCAGGTCCCAGGTCGGTGACGTCATCTGCTTGCGCCGCTAACAAAGCCTCCTGCTGTAACCAAGGCTTCAACAGGTTTACATGGTAAATGTGCTTTTCTGTCCGTCGCTCCGGCTGGCAGATCTCATAATCCACTGTCCCAACCTGGTGTGTAACCTCAAACGGTCCTTGCCACTTCGCCAGAAGTTTGGACTCAGAGCTGGGTAACAACAGAAGCACCTTATCCCCCGGCTGAAACGTGCGCAACCGGGCCCCCCTGTTATATTGGGTCTCCTGTCTGTGCTGAGCCTGCTGCAAATTGTCATGCGCCCATTTTCCCACAGACTCAAGTCGTTTGCGCAGGTCCAACACATACCGAAGAGTATTGGTCGAATTGTCCTGCTGCTCCTCCCACATCTCTCTGACCAGATCGAGCACACCCCGGGGTCTCCGACCATACAGCAACTCGAATGGCGAAAAACCCGTGGAAGCCCGGGGTACCTCTCTGATAGCAAAGAGAAGGGGAGGAATCAGCTGGTGCCAGTAGCGCACGTCACTGCTTACAAATCTGTGCAACATGTTTTTGAGGTTCTTATTAAAACGCTCCACAAGACCATCGGTCTGAGGGTGAAAAACCGAGGTCCTAATGGTCTTAATCCCCAAAAGTTTACATGTTCCATGGACTAGCCGGGACATAAAGTTGGTGCCTTGGTCGGTCAGTATTTCCTTGGGGATCCCCACCCAGGAGAAAACCTTCATGAGCTCATTGGCAACAGATTTAGCAGATGCAGATCGGAGGGGAATGGCCTCTGGATAACGCGTAGCATAATCCAAAATGACCAATAGGTGTGTGTATCCTGCCACACTCCTTTCTAACGGTCCCACTATATCTACTCCAATACGCTCAAACGGAGCTTCCACTAGGGGCAATGGCACCAGTGGAGCTCGTGGGACGGCTCTAGGGCTAGCTTTCTGAAACCCCACAGCGTTCGCAAAAACATCTGACGTCACCATCCAGCCCCAGCCAATAGAACCGTGTCACAAGCCTTGCTTTATTCTTGTCCCTTCCCAAATGACCAGGCAGGAGAATAGCGTGAGCAAGCTGCAACAAATCCTCCTTAAAGGGCTGAGGAATGAGCAACTGGTGACGCACTTCCCCCGTCTGGGGTAATTTTTCAACATGGTACAAAAGGTCTCGATCAATTTCAAAGTGAGGGTACGTGGCGGCGCGTCTGGGCTCGACCACACGACCATTAACCACCGCTGCTTGGTCAAAGAGCCTGTTCAGCACGTTGTCACGCACTTGCTCGAGTCGGAAGTCACGGGAACGAGCTAAAAAATCAGCTCCCATGGCTTCCAACTTGGGATCAGGTCGGTCCAGAGTGGAGGCAGCAGAGCCAGGTAAGCGTCCGGCCGATCCTCTGCTGTCATTTTTGT
The DNA here is from genome assembly GCA_030684275.1 of Acipenser oxyrinchus oxyrinchus. Lineage (NCBI taxonomy): Eukaryota > Metazoa > Chordata > Actinopteri > Acipenseriformes > Acipenseridae > Acipenser > Acipenser oxyrinchus. The sequence continues at coordinate 12,512,298 of CM060265.1, read as the reverse complement.
TGCCCGCTGTAGCATTGGGTCGGGCGCAGCTCTTACACTCCCCTGCCCCCATGTAAACTGCTTGGGTTGGGCAGGGTCAGTGAATCCCACCGCTGACACCACATGTGGAAGGGTGGGGGTATTCACCAACACGGGAGACAGAAGATTTTATTTGCAAACACTGCACAGGTGCCCAGATTTATTTATTTTACTTATATATTTTTATTTAGTTTAGCCCGCAGAGGGCGCTGTTGTCCGTGGTCTGGATACTGCCGACAGTAAACCAGGACCACGGGGTTACCAACACAGGTATCCCAATCCGTGCACCTTCAAGTGCTCAAAAATAATAATGAAAACAGAAGGCGAAAGAAAAAGGGAAAATAAAACACAGTAATAAAACTACAAACAAAAGTACTGCTTATGCAGTGCCCCCACTGCCGCTAAGCTGGTCAGCACGGGTCTCCTTCCTACACTCAGTTGTGCCTATACACTGGGGTTGGCCAGGGTTCCCCGTACATCTACACACGTCCCCTCGGGTACGTATTTATTTATATTGCTCTGTGAAAATTAGGTTTTTTTTTTTTATGAAAGGCTGCCCCCTCAGCCGGGCTCGCCTGCTCCTTGTTTCACTCTGGCCTCTTCTGCCAGCGACACTGTATTTCCCCCAACACGGTCAACCGAGTGCACAACCAAGCTAGTTCTTATGGGCCGAGCAGTCTCCCAAGGCCCGCCACTCAGAGAGGAGGAAAGCACACACACCCTCTTCCCCACCTCTCCGTGTCATCGCCATGACCGACAGGCGGATCCCACGAGACTGCTGCCCTCTACCTGCAGTAATACGGATGTGCCAGACAGTCAGTCCAGATCTCCCGTTACACTTCTAAAGACAATTGGTTGCACCAGAGCTTATTTAGGTGTGCCATAGCAAAGGGGGTGAATACTTATGCAATCAGTTATTTTCTGTTTTATATTTGCAATTAATTTAGAACAATTTGTAGATTTTATTTTTCACTTTGACATTATGGACTTTTTTGTGTTGATCAGTGGCAAAAACTCCCAATTAAATCCATTTTGATTCCATGTTGTAACACAATAAAATGTGGAAAAGTCCAAGGGGGGTGAATACTTTTGAGAGCCACTGTATAAACACGTGGATTTTGTGCAGTATAGGTTATAACAAGCATATACGTTTTAACAAAATTGTAGTCGAGGAAGTAAAGAAACAATGGCCTAACCTGGAGACACATATCAGAGAAAGAAGCATGACAGGGCAACCAAGAGCGGTCAGGGCTTAGCAGTCAGAAAAGAGGGGCAGTACATGAAAGTGACGGAATTTCTGGCTCCACACACAGAGAGTGGAAGGTCATTATGGTAAAGTATTTTCAGTAGCTCATTGCTAGCTTCCCAACTTTTAGATATATTTATTAGAGGAGCAAGTGCTTGAAATAAAATATTGGTCATATGGTTTTCAGATGGCGGATGTTAAATGACGGAACAGACCCAGTGGGTAACAGCCTTAAGACGTGCAGATTTTAGGAAGACACTGAGCAGGTCCCTAATTTAAAAGATATTGAGAAACACTGTCAGTGATTCAGAGCCGTTGGTGTTGTACAAGGGTGAGATGTGAATACACTGGCTGCTTTTTTTCTGCAGCATACAACAGACATATTAACTTAGTAGAGCGATTTTGATATAAGGAGATATGGGAGTGCCGTTTGAGCTTTATGGGACAGTGATAAATGGAATGCTAGAACAATGGAAGGTCCTTTCAAAAAGAAACATTTAAAGTTTGCTTTATTGCTGCAGGAAGAAATCAGAGAAGGAATACTGTGATAAGAGCTGCACCATCTGCCTTTCTTTGGCCATTTTTCAGAAATGTTGTTTTCTTGGCAGAGTAAGATTAATTATATGATATTAATCTTTTCTTCTGGCTAAGTTAGGAGAGGTCAAATCCCTTGTGTAATTTCTGAATAACAGGATTTGGGGGGAGGGGAAGAAGAGATTATTGGACATGACGTTATGATCATATGATTGATTTTCTGTACTAAAGATATAGAGCAGATGGGATATCAAGGTAAATAAGGGATTTCGGTTTCAATGGTACAGTATCTTTGTAACGCTGATTTAAGGAAATCCTGAGTACAATGTAGGCTCAGAGAGAATGAGAAATGTTGAAAATAATATTGTAGATATTACAGGCACAGTGTTGAATTAAACCCCCAGATTGTGATTCATCTGACAATGTGACACTCCCAAAACTGTCATAGTGATACACTAGTACACCAAATACAATTTCTCAACAAAGCGAAGTGTTCTCATAGCCGAAGTGTTCTCTAAGACAGAGTTAACCACCAGACACAATATGATTCAATCAATAAATAAATATGTATTAACATATGAAAGAACAGAATAAGAGAAAAGCAATAGCAGGCCTGTCAACTCCCCCCTAGTCACCGATAGTCTCCTATATTTTGGACCCTTCTCCGGACATCTCCCGGGACAGATCTTCTCCCGTATTTTGCTCAAAACTGTACTGTTAAACCCCCTTATGTCAGCAAACCTTTAATATCTTCAAAAGTCATGGCCGGTTTGTGGTTACTGCAATCCCTGTTTGTTCCTAGCAGGGTTTAGGACCCAGGGGAGCCTTGTGGCAGGCATGCATTCAGTGCGTGAAGCAAGTTCACATACTTAGCCACCTGCACCCTAATAAACTAACTGTCAAACTAAATTAACACAGCACCCCTTCACACGTTAAATATGCAGCAGCAGCTCTAGATTAATTATGAATACATGTACAGGAGCTATATTCAAGACACACACTAAATTATTTAACAGAATGGTGAATCAACTCACCAGAATGGGAAACACCAAATTGCTCAGCGACTTGTGTCTGATTCAGGTTTTTTTCAAGAGCTCGAACAATTTCCAACTTTTTGTAGCAAGAGAAACAGCGGCGCGTTTTAGGCATTTGTTTGCATGCCATTTTGTAGCGATGAGGTGCACTCGTGGAAATCAGAATTCAAAATGAGCTAATGATAAACGACCGTGGTTCTAGAGAGACTAAATAAACCAATCAACGTTCCTCACGACTCAAGACTAAACCATATGAATTTAAGGTTGATGATGATGAGTTATCAGATTACAAAACAGTACTGTATCAGTTGTGAACGAATCACTATCAGTGCCAAAAGGGTGTTCTTTTAAGCGAAGTTCCTGTTCCTTTAGGCAGAGCATTTACAATCGGGAAAAATCAGTTTCACCACAAGGTTGTTCACTTAGCTGAAGTGTTCTCTTAGGAGTTGTTCCTATACATGGAGACTAGTGTATACTAATTATGTAAATGCTAGAAATATGTAAATAGTTAACTAGCGTGCCATTTTACAGAAGTTAGGAAGTGGGACTTAGGTACTTCTATAAATGGAAACTCTGAAGGGCTCAGTGTGTTAACTGGAGAGATGTAAACCTCAGCAGCAAACTTGTGAGCCATGGTTTTGTTTCTGTTCTTTTAATGGGCAGATACATTGCTAACAATGTAAGTAGTTTTTTGTTTTTCCTTGTTCCTATTTGTTGGGCGGGTGCATAGAAGATAAATGCGTTTTTAAAATCTTGCTTTTTATGAAATCGTGTTTCCTGTGCCTGTGGTAAGCCTCACAATAAGTCTAAATAAACATACTCAACTTCCAAATGGAATATGAGCACAGAATTGCAATGGCAGTCTAATATACACAAGCAGCACTGCTGCATAGATATTGACTGCTTTTAACATTTATATAACACAGCAACAGCACCAATCCAATCCTAATCATGTCTATACCCTAAATCATGCAGTTATACTGCCAAACATGTACTTATAGCCATGCAATTGTACTACAGCCGTGGAGAGAACTTACATCTCAATTGAAACAGACACAACTTATGTGCCATGGCTCCGTTCATAAGTTAGTAAAGTTACATACCTGCCGGAACCATAAACTTGAAACATTGCGTATATAACTGAACTGATCTGGCTAACTGCATATCAATACATATCTAATTTACATCACACGAGAAGCAATAGCTCAGAATGTAGAGCCGGATGTGTCCTAGTTCAGTGCTGCCCTGCTGTGACTCTGCGGCTCCAGATGCACTAGAGAACAATCCTGTCCTACTGAACACACAGAGTCAGCGATAGTGCCAGGAAGCTAGATTAAAACTCACAGGAACTGTAAAAAGAATCACATCTACCCAGCAGGGAGACAGGCAGCTTATTGCTGGAGAGCGAACCAGGCATTGTATGGATTTCATCCAGAGCTTAATGTCTTCCCGGATTCAGGATGTCACCCGCATCCAGAGGAAGGCACATTGCCCCACCAGGACCAAATCCATCAGCTTTCTCTGACTGAACTATGCACAGTCAGAAGTAACAGACTGTTCAAAAGCCATAGAAATGAAATATTGATAAGCAACAAGTCTCCATGATCTCATTTACGAAAGGGCACTAAACATTATGGTGCACCATAATTGCAATTAGTGTGCACGTTCATGATTTCCATATTTACTATTGCAATTGTATTCATTATCGTGCGAAATAATGGGCATATTATGGCGTACACTGATATTAATGTGCCACACTATGGTAATCAGATTAAATATGTGATTTGCATGATAATGCAAGGTAATGTATTTAAATGAGTTGCCTTCTCTAAATAATGAATGAAATGAGCTTTATTCACACGGTATTTACTAAAGGGTGATAATTAGAGCCCAATGAAATTCTTTTTATTTTTTATAATTTTTTGTTTTATTTTTCACAAATTTCGTTTTATTTAGTTTTATTACAGATACACATTAATAAAACAACTCAAACAGATGCATATCAATAATAGTATAGTATACATGATGTTTTAACTACATACATAATTTAAACATTTTCTGCTTTTTTATAACATTTTGACATAAACAGACCTCACACAGAAAAATAATATAGTTACCATAATTTCTCATTAACGGCAGTAACGGTAACGTACAGTCCCCCACTCTTTTTAATTAACTGCCTATTTACAAAATACTGACCATGCCCTTCTATAAAAATACAATAAGATAAAATAAAAAATATATATATATTGTGAAAGATTTCACCACTCACAATTTTAATTCCCAAACAACTCGCTCCAAATTATACATCTGTGCTAGTCAGAGCTTCGTTTCCCTTCATTTTATTTTGTTTTATATTTGCATTTTGTTTTATATATTGCATTTCGTTTTATTTTCTTCTATTTCGTATTTGCAAAAAACATGGTGGTCGAGCGATAATCATAGTGTGCACCTTACAGTGAGCGATAATTAGTCTGTTTGGAAACCAGGCTTTAACCACTGGTAGGCACACTATTTAAACCTATTTTCCTGGGCTGAAATCTATCTGGCATCATGGAGGCATTACTTGCATTAAAGTTTTCATATATAACAGGTTATATTAAGTGTGAATAAACGTGAATGAATTTTATAATTTCTTAGATTTTATTTTATAGTTATTTTATAGTTCCTTACATTGGTAAAAGTAGTAGAGTGGTTAAATCAAACACTGGACCAAACAAGGTATTGTAATTGAAAACAACCTCAGTTTGTGCAGTTTTAGTTTGCGTTGCCTCTGCCTGTCCCCTGTGGAGGGCTACGTCTGTTGATCGCTCATTTTTTTTTCCACCTTTCACAATAAGCCACTGACCAAAAGATACGCCTGGACTGCTGGGGTTTTTGATATCACAGTGGTTATGGGTAAATCTTGGACATTATCATGCACATTCAATTTTCGCTCACAAGACATGTAGCGTGCATGCTATGGTTTGTAAATTAGCTAAATAGGTTGCGTGTAAATTAATGTGTTCTCTTTTAGTAAATTGGACAGTAAATTTAGATTTATGGTGCACATCATGCTCACTACTTAATGTGCACGTTACAGCTACATGTAGTGCCCTTTCATAAATGAGGCCCATAGTGTCCTATTTGTAGACTCTTTTTGCATGCCAGCACAATTCACATTGGCAGGTTTTTCCTATTCTAGTTTCCATTTACAATTCAGGTAATAAGGTTTAGTCAGGACAGAGGAGCAGTACAATATTTTAGATTGCCTGACTGCTTATTTAAAGTTTGATAAAAGATATAAGTAAACTCCAACACCTTGATGTTGCAGGATTTGAAGTCTGGGCATGGGCTTGAGGTGTCCACTTAACGCAGTGCGCAGGGATATGTGAAGAACTTATTGATTACGTTTCTGGTAAATGACATTGTTTTCAATAAATGTCCATACACTTGTCTTCTCACATTTTTTTAAAATTGGTTAATATGGGAACATAAATAAACTAAAAAAACTTTATAAATTCAATGACAAATGTTTCTTCTTCTTGTTGAAATGTCAAAACATGTGTCATTTCATGTATTTAGTTTCTTTAATTTATTAAGGTTCTTATAAAGTTTAATAATTATGGATGAATAAGAATAAAATTATTTATTTTATTTTTTTACCCAGGATTTTCTCCACAATTTATAATGTCCAATTCTATTCCTTCACACAGAACTAAAGGCCAGTGGGTGTCCTACATCCCACTACCAAACCAAATTCCTCTTTACACCCAAGAACTCAGGAATGGATATCAGTGATTACAAGGAGAAACAGTCCCTGTCAGTCTTGTCTCCCTAACCTGCAGGAGCGTCAGAGCCAATGCAACTCTCTGCATGTGGAATCCCCAGCAAGTTCTGGTGTAGTGTTATTTTCAGGTATGTGGTAATAAGTGGTACACAGCGCACTGCGCTTGCTCACGCATGCCTAAACAATGCCTAAACAACTTCCGCTAAGAAAGCAGGGAAGTGCCCATTCAAATCTGGTATGTTACGCTGTTTTTTTAAAATATTAATTTATCATATTTTCCAGTCTTTTACATTGTTGCTAATGTAATTTATCATATTTTTCCACCATTAAGAAAATAGTATGAGAATATTTATCATTTGCAATACATTGGGTCATGTACATTTTTTTACTTGTGCAACTTTACGGTGGACTTTCCATTTTGTCTTGTTCGTCGTGAATTGTTTTTTTTCTTTTTAGAGAAATTGATTGTCTGGTTCCAGTTTAAGTTTGCAAAAAAATAATGTATAATTAATGGTAAATGTACCTCTGTTTGACAATAGGAAAACACCCATCAGATTGCAATTGATTGCACATGTACCAAAATATGACAGTATACGACTTTCAATGTAAAAATGTACCACTTTCTGACATTATATGTGTCGAGTTTTAGTATGTGTATCACATTCTGATGATGTACTATTTTATAACACTACACCGGTACCGGGGACTTTGCACAACCAGGACGCGAACCTGTGCTCCCCTGGCTGTATGACTCGCCCTGCACACCACGCGGCCGTGCTTTTAAATTTGGGATCTACTATTAAACTTACAATAACAGCCATCTTTCAAATTGAGCCTTATGCTCTAAGCACGGGATGACATCTGTCCACAGGATAAGATGCATTAAAATGTAACCAAATCCTTAATACTAATTAATTGATTTATCATATTTGATTTATAATCATTTGTACAGTCTACAGTATAAAAAAGCACTTACCAACTGAGCCCCTACTATCAGCCCTCTGCCAGATTTGCCTTCTTGCCCAGACCTAAACTGGCATCCAACAGAAAGATCCAGCTTTTCTCCATGTCAGGGATTTGTAGAATAATGTAATCAGCCACGTACCACGTGTCACTGGTGTCTGTCAGGCTGTTTTTTTCCCTGCATACTGTACTACAATAGTTTCAACCATCCGATGTTTAAATGCCTTTTATAGATCACAGTAATGCATTATTCATTGATGCAGTATTTAAAGGATGAATGACAGGACCCCAAACAGAGCTTGATTCATAAAACATAAAACATTATATCCCTCTGCTAACCTGCAGATTTATTTTCTGTCTTTTAATTCTGTTTTCAAATCAGTAATTAGTGCTGTTTCTGCACTGGAGTTCTCATGTTAATGAGCATTATGCGTTACATAGCTGAGCGATGAGGGCCCTCTGGCTGGCACATTAGAGTCTGGTATAATTCTGCCACAATCAGGTGTAGATGTTAAGCAGAAATACATTAGTGATGTCCAGCCACAAGGGAATAAAATAAGCTCAATTGGCCTTAGAACGTGGATTTACAGTAATCATTTTTCTAGTTGTTTAGATTCACTTTGTATAATATTCTGTTTAAGTCATCACATCTTGGTGACATATTTAACCCCTGAGTATATCAGATGAGCCTGGCTCTTTTGCATTATGGTTAGAGCTTGAAGGTCTTGGTTTTAACCGATAGTAACCTAAAAAAAAAAAAAACCCTGGAGGCCTATTTATAATTATATATATATATATTTTTTTTTAACCGATAAAGCTGGGTTTGGCAATGTATTTTAAATAATGTCAGTCATGCACTACTCTCTTTCTACATAAAGAAAACGGCTTTCAAAAAGCTGGCAGTGTGCAAAGACATTGCTACTGACCAATCACCAATTTTTGTGGACCTATGTAATAAAACACACTTGTTAGAGTGGCTTGTGACTAGTGTGGGCTGAAAAAACAACAACTCTATCGTGTGATACACAGATACACAGGCAGTAATGGAACATCAATGAAATCTGTTACTTCTCACAATTCTCGGATTCAAAATGCATCCAGAGTTCTACATTGCCTGAATCCCAAGTGTGGACATCCTCACTGCAACACAGCAAGTTAACCTTGTGTATACAGCTATGGCCAAGTTTCGCATCCCCATATAGAATTAACTAACTGTGCTTCATAGTGGAACAAAACCTGCTAAATAATGTTATGTTATATTGAATTTCATACCGCTTTGTAGTTTTCCATATACTTTATGAAAAACTGACAAAAATTTAAAAAATGTGACATTTCAAAATCTAACATGAAATAGGGTAGGCTTTTGTGATATAATTTTCTTAGAGAGTATAAAAGGGTTAGGCATAGGATGATTGCTGTCATTACCAATGAGTCAATATGGGGAAAAAGTAAAGAGCTGTCTGAAGAATAATTATTTATTGTCATTGTAGTGAAAAGTGACAGACAAATTGGTTTTTGGTCAAAAACACTTTATATGAAAGAAAGGTTTACACCCATTACAGTCATATAGACATTGTTTACAGTTCAATTTAACTACAAGTCTCTGTCTGACTCAGTGTATCTGTTTGTATTAGAACACAGATATCCGTGGGGTCAATTCAAGGAAATGAACAGAACATGTTATAACAGGAAAAACACATATATTTATACACAAGCATCATGGGTGATTCCCCTCCCATCTTCTTGTTCAATATCCAGTCGTTGAGGTGACCACCCTGTTAACTCACACCTTTAACACACCTCCTGTTCAGGGGGGAATCTGCCTAAAGCTTCTAGAACATTCAATAGTGCATCATGTTTAAGCACTTTATAAACGTACTGTTCTACTTTTGTTGCTGTCAAAGCCAGTTCAAACTAGTTTGCTCTTTGTGGTTGTCTACCTTCACACCTTACCCGCACATAAAAACTTATTTCCATCTCTCTTTGTATCTAAACTAGACACCTGTTACTTTTGGCTATCTGCCCAGACATCTTATTGTGACTTCTGAGTTTGTGACAGGATGCAGGTGTCTGGTTTATTTCTGTAGAGAAAGCCACAATGTGTTCCATCTGAAATTTGCTTCAGCTTAGCATAAAAATATAAAACTTCAAATATAAACTTTATAATAAAAATGAAAACTTCTAAACAAATACTTAATTAATACTTTATGCAGAATGCCATCTCTACATCATAAAGCTGGAGAAGGATACAAGAAGATTTCCAAGCATTTGAGTATTCCAATTTCAACTATTGTTTCTATTATCATGAAGTACAAGACTCATGGTACTGTCACAACGCTCCCTTGGTCTGGAAGACAGAAGGTTCTTTCACCAAGAACAAGTAGAAGAATTCTGAGGATGGTTAATAACAATCCAAGATTGACTACCAAAGATATTCAAAGTGAATTGGCTGCAAGTGGGACTGGGGTTACCATTTCAACCATAGGTCGAGTATTGTATGGTGTAGGTCTCATGGTCGCAGACCTAGGAAAAAGCCATAAGTACAATCGCTTAAAGTTTGCAAAACGGAATTTGAATGATGGATATGAGTTCTGGTCGAAGGTTTTGTGGAGTGATGAAACACAAATCGAGCTATTTGGTCACGCTGATAGTCGTTACGTTTGGAAAAAGTATGGTGAGGCATACAAAGAAAAGAACACCATATCTAATTTGGAATTTGAATGAACTGGAACAATTTTGCGTTGAAGAATGGTCAATAATCACTAGAATCAAGCCAAGTACAAGGTTGTCCTGGAAGAAAACTTGCTTCCTTCTGCTCTGACAATGTTCCCCAACTCTGAGGATTGGTTTTTCCAGCAGGACAATGCTCCATGCCACACAGCCAGGTCAATCAAGATGTGGATGGAGGACCACCAGATCAAGACCCTGTCATGGCCAGCCCAATCTCCAGACCTGAACCCCATTGAAAACCTCTGGAATGTGATCAAGAGGAAGATGGATGGTCACAAGCCATCAAACAAAGCCGAGCTGCTTGAATTTTTGCGCCAGGAGTGGCATAAAGTCACCCAACATCAATGTGAAAGACTGGTGGAGAGCATGCCAAGACGCATGAAAGCTGTGCTTGAAAATCAGGGTTATTCCACCAAATATTGATTTCTGAACTCTTCCTAAGTTAAAACATTAGTATTGTGTTGTTTAAAAATGAATATGAACTTATTTTCTTTGCATTATTTGAGGTCTGACAACACTGCATCTTTTTTGTTATTTTGACCAGTTGTCATTTTCTGTAAATAAATGCTCTAAATGACAATATTTTTATTTGGAATTTGGGAGAAATGTTGTCAGTAGTTTATAGAATAAAGCAAAAATGTTCATTTTACCCAAACACATACCTATAAATAGTAAAACCAGAGAAACTGATAATTTTGCAGTGGTCTCTTAATTTTTCCAGAGCTGTATATATATATATATATATATATATATATATATATATATATATATACAAAATTCTAGGTGATGCAATTCTACTGTTTCAATGCTAACAGTAAGAATGCTTTCAAAAATAGACATGGTAATGGATTATATTTATCAATTAACAAAATGCAAAGTGAGTGAACAAAAGAAAAATCTAAATCAAATCCATATTTGGTGTGACAACCCTTTGCCTTCAAAACAGCATCAATTCTTCTAGGTACACTTGCACAATGTCAGGGATTTTGTAGGCATATAGTCAGGTGTATGATTAAACAATTATACCAAACAGGTGCTAATGATCATCAATTCAATATGTAGGTTGAAACACAATCATTAACTGAAACAGAAACAGCTGTGTGGGAGGAATAAAACTGGGTGAGGAACAGCCAAACTCAGCTAACAAGGTGAGGTTGCTGAAGACAGTTTACTGTCAAAAGTCATACACCATGGCAAGACTGAGCACAGCAACAAGACACAAGGTAGTTATACTGCATCAGCAAGGTCTCTCCCAGGCAGAAATTTCAAGGCAGACAGGGGTTTCCAGATGTGCTGTCCAAGCTCTTTTGAAGAAGCACAAAGAAGCGGGCAACGTTGAGGACCGTGAGACGCAGTGGTCGGCCAAGGAAACTTACTGCAGCAGATGAAAGACACATCATGCTTACTTCCCTTCGAATCGGAAGATGTCCAGCAGTGCCATCAGCTCAGAACTGGCAGAAAACAGTGGGACCCTGGTACACCCATCTACTGTCCGGAGAAGTCTGGTCAGAAGTGGCCTTCATGGAAGACTTGCGGCCAAAAGCCATACCTCCGACGTGGAAACAAGGCCAAGCGACTCAACTATGCACGAAAACACAGGAACTGGGGTGCAGAAAAATGGCAGCAGGTGCTCTGGACTGATGAGTCAAAATTTGAAATATTTGGCTGTAGCAGAAGGCAGTTTGTTCGCGAAGGGCTGGAGAGTGTACACGAATGAGTGTCTGCAGGCAACAGTGAAGCATGGTGGAGGTTCCTTGCAAGTTTGGGGCTGCATTTCTGCAAATGGAGTTGGGGATTTGGTCAGAATTAATGGTCTCCTCAATGCTGAGAAGTACAGGCAGATACTTATCCATCATGCAATACCATCAGGGAGGCATCTGATTGGCCCCAAATTTATTCTGCAGCATGACAATGACCCCAAACATACAGCGAAAGTCATTAAGAACTATCTTCAGCGTAAAGAAGAACAAGGAGTCCTGGAAGTGATGGTATGGCCCCACAGAGCCCTGATCTCAACATCATCGAGTCTGTCTGGGATTACATGAAGAGAGAGAAGCAACTGAGGCTGCCTAAATCCACAGAAGAACTGTGGTTAGTTCTCCAAGATGTTTGGGCCAACCTACCTGCCGAGTTCCTTCAAAAACTGTGTGCAAGTGTACCTAGAAGAATTGATGCTTGATGCTGTTTTGAAGGCAAAGTGTGGTCACACCAAATATGGATTTGATTTAGATTTTTCTTCTGTTCACTCACTTTGCATTTTGTTAATTGATAAATATAATCTATTAACATGTCTATTTTTGAAAGCATTCTTACTTTACAGCATTTTTTCACACTTGCCTAAAACTTTTGCACAGTACTGTATATATATTTTTTTATTAAATTATATTTTCTTGGTGATCCTGTTTCACGTTTTTAATATCGCTGTGAACTTCCATATTCTGGCTACAAAAGTAATTAAAATGTGCCCGCTTCCTCTGCGTTTTGTTCATCTTCAGTCTAAAGAGGCGTTACAGTACAAGGGGAAAGACCTCTCTGGGGAAATAGGTTTTGTTTCTCCGTCTGTCCATCCTGCTGAATTATTTTCTAACAGAATTAATAATGGTAATTAAGAACCAGGTTTAAGCCATTGCATCCCTTAATAGCCAACTATTTGCTGGGAATAGAGAAATCTCTTCTGCTCACATTACTTGGAGGTTATGGTGGTGCTTAAGAGGCTCCCTGTCGTACTGCAGCTGTACATAAAGACAAGTCAACCAGGGCATGACTGTCTGTTTCCTTCCAGTTAGCCGGGTGCCTGTTGATAATGGCAGCTCTGCATCAATATACTCTTTCATTTACAAGGCAGTAAAACTCCCATTTAGTGAATCTGTCTGAATGAGAGGCCATTTCACAGGCATTATCCTGAGATAATGCTATAGAGTACGAGTGCACTCAATATGACACACAGAGATTGATTTTTTAGCCAGGTTGTGTGTCTCCTGTGAGCTTTTCAGTCAGGTTTCCTCATTGATTCCAGTTGAAAAGAACATTTTTAAATAACAGAAAGACCCACAATGCAAAGGGCTTTCCAACAGTGTTCTTTAAATCTCTTGTCAGGGTTGGATTTGGTTCTAGTTTTCTTTTGTTCTTTCAGTTTCGTGTCAGTTTTGTTTCTTTGGAAACGGTCTTATGTTTATTCTGCTTTATGACACACAAAATAAAACCCAGACTAACTTGAATCATAACACAATAATGTAAATACACTTTTAAAAATGAAGTAGTGTGCAGGGTGTGCAATCACATGCTAGAGGTGTTGGCTTCAATTCTTTTAACTGGATAACTTTTTCTGTTGTGTAAAATGAAAGATTGGATGTTCCTGTGTGTTGGTGAGTGGGTGTCTGTAGGAGAGCATGCAAGTGAACTTCTGAACAGGCATTTTTATATTGCTTATATGGGTCTATTTATCAGAGTAAGTGGGTCACCCAGAGTCTTTTATCTTTTCTCTTCTAGAGGCCACAGCTTATTGACATTCTGCTGCACTGTCTGACATAACCGGCACTGAGGCAGTGTCCTATCGCTCCAAACAAACATGACCTCAGCTGTGGAGCCTCACTTCAGAACCTCACAAGCAGCTGTGGAGCCTCACTAGCAGCTGTGGAGCCTCACTTCAGAACCTCACAAGCAGCTGTGGAGCCTCAGTAGCAGCTGTGGAGCCTTGCTTCAGAACCTCACAAGCAGCTGTGGAGCCTCACTTCTGAACCTCACAAGCAGCTGTGGAGCCTCGCTTCAGAACCTCACAAGCAGCTGTGGAGCCTCACTTCAGAACCTCACAAACAGCTGTGGAGCCTCACTAGCAGCTGTGGAGCCTCACTTCAGAACCTCACAAGCAGCTGTGAAGCCTCACTAGCAGCTGTGGAGCCTCACTTCAGAACCTCACAAGCAGCTGTGGAGCCTCACTAGCAGCTGTGGAGCCTTGCTTCAGAACCTCACAAGCAGCTGTGGAGCCTCACTTCAGAATCTCACAAGCAGCTGTGGAGCCTCACTAGCAGCTGTGGAGCCTCACTTCAGAACCTCACAAGCAGCTGTGGAGCCTCACTAGCAGCTGTGGAGCCTTGCTTCAGAACCTCACAAGCAGCTGTGGAGCCTCACTAGCAACTGTGGAGCCTCGCTTCAGAACCTCACTAGCAGCTGTGGAGCCTCACTTCAGAACCTCACAAGCAGCTGTGGAGCCTTGCTTCAGAACCTTGCAAGCAGCTGTGGAGCCTCGCTTCAGAACCTCACAAGCAGCTGTGGAGCCTTGCTTCAGAACCTCACAAGCAGCTGTGGAGCCTTGCTTCAGAATGGGAATCCATCCAATTGGGTGTTTTGATCATGGACAGCCATGTCTAGCTCAGTAGCTCCTTTGTTCTCCACATCATTTCTATCCGTAAGTGTCTTTATACCATAGATTGGGCATTGCGTTCTACTTTTTGTTCTCATCTCTATCGTTATATTCACGACACCATACCAGTATTCAGCACAATTTAATTTTAAATTAAGTTCTGAATTTAAATTGTCCTGAAATCCCCCAATTGAAGCCAATTCTGACTAAAGCTGTAACTGTAATCAGCTCTTCAAAGCAGAGAAGACTGATTTGTTGCAGTTATTGTACCAAAAGACATCATTCCCAGTCTTGGCATGGATAGATTTATTTGCCAATAAAATAAGTCCAACCTAACAGAGCGAAGAACAGTTCTGATAAAACTAGGATAAGATTTGATAAAACTACAAACTGCGGGTTACCAAGCAATGAACAGCTGCCGTCTCCAATCTGCAGAACTTGACAATTCAAAAAGATCTCCGAGGAAGATAAAGAGGGAAGGAAATCAAGGAAAAAAAATCACAAAAGCAAAAGTACTGGCGGGTCAAAACTGTCCATAGATGTTTTTATTCACTGATTTGTCTCCTGCTTCGCATGGTGTCAGTAAGCCTCAAAATTGCAATAAAACATAATGTCACACAGATGGAAAGCAATCTCGGTGAAGTGCATGGGGTATGTATACTGTTCACAATGTCAATGGGAGCTTTTTTGCACAACCTATTATCAACAATACGGTTAAACTTTGATTAGATGGCAATTTGTTGACACTTTTCTGCACGGTCTAGTGGATATACATTGTGATCTAAGGCTGTACTGGGACAGTACTAAGACAGTACTAAGTTTACATAGTTTAATATACTGTATTTTATTTTTAAATTTACTGTGCCCAATTATTTTACAACTGTTTTCTCCGCAATTTAGAATGTCCAGTTATGTTCCCTTAGCATAGCAATCTCCACAACAGGACAGGAGAACAAGGTCAGTGGATATTTCTTTGATCCAACGACCAACCCAATTGGTCGTGGGCTGTTGATGAGCTGCCAGCCCTTGGCAGACCGAGGCCAGTCCTGCATTCATTTGCTTGAGCTCATGGGGTGCATGGCCGCTGTATTAAATAAAATACAGTTTGGCTTGTATAGTATAGTTTGACCTTTGTTCTTTGTTTGTTTGTTCTGGTCTCTGTGTACCAGTGTGAGGATTCATGGCTGTGCAGATAGCCAGGGAGTGGGAAACAAATGCATGACAGAGGACCACAGTGTTTATATGATAGGGATTAATTTAGGGGGATTTTAATCCCACCAAAGTTAATTTGTATAGAGAGAAGGTTCCGGGGCCTCCCTTTTAGTGGGAGCAGCACACTGTCCGAGCTTGGCCACCCTTTGTTTTGTAGCTGTTTTTACCCACTGTGTTTTGTTTTGTGTTTTATATTGTTATGTAGACCTGTGTGTGTTCTCCCACACTAGGGATACCATTGCTGGTGCCCTAGTGGCGGCCACCAACCACTGCAACTGCATGCAACCCCTTGTAAATAAATAAAACCTGGACGCCTGAATGTCGTTTCAACTACAAACCCTCTGTATCTCTCTCGTCTGTCAACGGATACCCACACAGTAACAGAACACCTCTGTTACAAAGGTGTTCACCTCTATGTCAATATTTCTTCTTCAAGAGGAGTAACAATACAGAACCCAATTTCACAGTTCACAAACAAAATGAAACTGCTGAATCCTGTCTCAAATCAACTGGTTATGCAGCCACACTCACCTACTGATTCCAACTCCTCGCCCCACAAACACCTGCCCAAATAATACATTTTAAACAATATAAAATAAATGTTTTAGCATAACCAAACAAATACAAATCATCCAAAAGTAGGCTCTGTTAAATATGCAAGAAATACCATCCTTAATTTGCAATCACCAAGGAAATGTGATTATTGACAGTTATTTTGAATGTATTTTAAAGAGTACTTTCCCCCTTTGTTCTGTAAGTATGGAAGGTCATGTGACCACACTGTAAGTCTCAAGCAGGATTCTCACAAACAGAAAACTCCAAACAAAAGAGCAAATGAAATCAGGTAAGCTGTATGTTTTCTTAATATTAACTCAATGAAATATCCTGAATACACAAAAATGAATATACACAAGGTAAACAAAAGGTAGGTATAGTGTTGTTTTATATGCAATTGATCGAATATGTGCACTTCAAACTGGTTTGAGATGAGGACTGAATGAATTTGTATGGTTACCAACAGAGAATTAATCAACAGTATAAAGGTATTTACCAATTTAAATGCAATGTTTTCTTTACATATTAGTATGTGAAAACAGAAATTAACAAATTGGTCTTCAAGGTTAGACACCCACACCAAGTGACCAGCGCAATTGTCCATTTTGGTATGTACACCATTGGCCTCCCAATAAAGCCTTTCTGTGTGACCACAATTTATATGCAAGCCTTACAGTAGCAATGAAAACCACTTCATATTCTTCAGAATTGAAACAACTAGTATTTTGTTAGGCTTTTTCTGTAACTGAAAGTGTTACTGAATAATACATACTATTTAAAACACATGCATGATTTATGAGAGTATAATCTCATACCTTAAACATCAAGGAATATATGCATATGTTCATATACAGTATGTATATAGAACACATGCATGCAGTACATAGAATGGGAATGTGTAAAGATCCTTACTATTTCAAGCCTGGGCTCTGCATCCCCAACTCAAATGGTAGCTGATTTATTCTGGGAGTATCAGGGATTGGTGAACCCAACTAGGAAGAGCCCCCACCCCACACACCCTCCCCTTTGGGATAAGGGAACGCATATTAGTTCTGCTGCCAGCAAGCAAGCACTTAGCAAAATGAGTGACAAAGGAACAAATTCAATTTGCTGTGACTGCCATACAAACAAGGCTGAAGTTACCCCTCTGAGAAGCCTATACCAAAGGAAGGCAATTGAATCTCAGGCATAGGAAAACAGATGGGGATGTGTGTCCCTGGGGACTCTCACAGTCATTAGTGTTTTCAGTGACTGACTTGTGTAAGATTTCTTCTCTGTGTTTTTTCCCTAATTAGTAATGAATATTGTATTTGCAGTAATGAATCCTGCATGGTACTATTGTTAATTTGGATCTTAAATACAATCGACACACATTATCTGAATTTCTCTGGCATAATATATTTGGTTCTGGTATTTTGGGTTATCATCCTGAGTTATAGTATATTTGGTGAATTTATTTCAATATTTCCACAACTCTGACACAGAAGGTAACTAGTGGAGCCTAATGATGCTGTGGCATACCTCTAATGAGTAAAAAGCATTTGCTTCTAATTTTCTCAAAAAAATGGCAGCAAAAAGGTGTAAATATGGGCTCCATATTACTTAACAGAAGCAGTTTCTGTTTTTTAGAAATCTCTGACATCAGCACTAAAGTTTAACAAGCTAAACGAGCGTTCTCCAAGTGTGGTGCACTTTTGCTTGGGGAAAACAAGCAGGCCAGAGTTGGAGGACCTCAGCTTGTGAGCAGGGACATAGCGGGTCAGCAGGTTGAGGAGGTACTTGGGACCTGTGTGATGAAGGGCCTTGTAGGTGAGCAGGAAAGTTTTGAAAATAATCCTGAACTTTACAGGTAGCCAGTGCAGCTGGGCAAGACGGGGTGGGGGTGGGGGGTGATGTGATCACATTTTTACATCTGGTAAGGATCCTGGCAGCGACATTCTGAACTAGCTGCAGTCGGTTTATGGTGCGTGCGGAGACCACCATATAGAGAGTTGCAGTAGTTGAGTCGAGAGGAGACAAATGCATGACAAAGTATCTCTGCATCTGGGAGGGAAAGGTAGGGACGGACTTTGGAGATGTTTCAAAGATGGTAGAAGGAAGATTTGACCACGGATGAGACGTGGGCATCAAAGTAGAGGTTCCTGTCAAGAAGTACACCAAGGCTTTGTACTGTGGAGGAAGGCAGCAGCAGACAGTTTCCGAGGTTCAGGGCAGCTATATTGAGATTCTTAAGTTGAGTTTTAGATCCTACTAGAAGGAGTTCAGATTTGCTAGTGTTCCGCTGGAGAAAATTGGCAGACATCCAGGCCTCAATGTCTTGAATGCAAGCCGAGAGCCGGACCATGGCAGTGGGGCTTCCAGGATCGAGTTTCAAGTAGAGCTGAGTGTCGTCAGCATAGGAGTGAAACATGAGGCTGTGTTGGTGGATGAGGTGACCCAAGGGAAGCTTGTAGATATTGAAGAGAAGGAGCCCAAGAACAGATCCTTGGGGACACCACAAGTGACTGGGTTTGCAATGCCACTGCGTCCAGCATAGAAAACAGATTGCATGCGTCCGGATAGGTAAGAGGGCATCCAGGAGAGACAAGTTCCAGAGATCCCAGGATACTTCTGAAGGCGGTCAAGAAGAATGCCATGATCTATGGTGTCAAAAGCATGACCTAATGAGCACCCCCATGCAAAGCATATGAGGCAATAATCTGACTCCAATTTATATTATAAAATGTGCTGAAAAAATACTGTCAGCTCTCATTAATATGAATTAAGGTCTTATCAGTAATTCTCATTATCAGGAGTCAAACCAAATGCATACTGTCAGTTTTTATTGATGTTACAGTAACAAACTGAAATCAGTTACACTACGTTGAAAAGTATTATAAATGGAAAAGTACTTTTTTAAAGTATACATTGCAAAAACAGTTTCATCAAAAAAGCAAAGGCAACTGTAAGTTACAGTATATTGCATGTGCAGTAATGTGCTAGTGAAAATCTATAATGCAACATTATTCTAACAAATAAAATAACCCTGTGCATTTCAAGCAGTGCATTTCAATGTCAGGTATTGAGCACATCGGAAACGCTGATGACTTGCAGTGCAGATTGCTATTAATAGTTCTCTATTTGTTGCCAAAGTATTCACAGGAATGTTGAAATCTGAGCAGCACCTTTCTTCTTGTATTTTGGTGCATTATCCACTACTTCAACACCTCCAATTTTGTCTGCAAGGATAATACACATTTTCTGTGCTGGTCACTCATTTCAATCCTGGAAGTGGCATTGAGCATGATTGCCACTTGAATACTGTGTCTATGGCAATGCAAAATGCATCATAGGATCAGTGGTTCCAAAACAGTACTAACATACAGTACAGAGGCACAAATCTGGATGCAAGTGACTACATTTCCCAATATCCTTTACACTCAGCTGTTCCAATGAGGGCAATTCATTTTATTCATATTTGTCTTACCTGGGGTGCTCCAAAATAATTCTCATAAACAGGAAATTTGTATTAAATTAATTTGTCCTGGACCATGTTGAAAATTCATAGTATCAGGAAATTTAATCCGAGTTCATTTTAATGAGAATGTATTTAAGCAGAACATGAGCACAGTAAATATATTATGCAGTCAGGGAACATACTGGAGGTGATAGACATACAGGTGATCTTTAACTTCTGTGTAATCGGTTGCAGATTGGATTGTAAATGGCAGATGGAACCAGATGCAGCCCTGGTACAAAGTGAGATCAGGTGTGGAAGGCGAGCCAATTTTCTCATACCTAGTGAAATTACTTTAAATTCTGTGGTTGTTTCTAACAGATCACTCCTGTAGAAACAGGATTGTCTTTTAACACTAAAACAAATCACGGTTGCTTTTGATTCAACTTATTGTGGGGTTTCAAACAAATATGAACGTTAAAAAAAACTGGGTTGAACTATTGGACACAGAAATCTCTCCCTGTGCACTTCAAGTCCCAGATCCCTCTGTTTTTGTATCTTCACTCCAACTCCCAACACCTAGAGCTAATCATGGCAATGCAATACAGGTTGTACCAACTGTCTTCCTTTGTGTGCAAGTGAGTGACAGTCTACAATAGGTATGCACCTTCCAGGAGATCAATGAAAAAACTAAACAGCTGGTCAGAAACATTTCGAACAGAAGGTAATAGGTAGTGCACTCAAATATTACCTGGCAGCGTATCTATTCATCATAGCTGTTGTGAGCTAAAGGTCTAAAATGGTCTCGTTCGGTTATGGTATTGTTACCTCTTTGATTACTCTTAATTCATTCTGTTTAATACAGTTTGTCCACATGGCCTTGCATAAAGGGGAATTGAGTTTGTTTGATTCTAAATTGTTACTAAAACAAATATCATTGTCATCATGATACAGTATTTGGCAATTTACAAAACAGCATCACAAAAACAGTTCTTACCGTGCTTTCTCATTAAATGCCAAAGTAAACCGACAGTTTGGGGTTTTTTTGCACCGTAAGTGAGTGTTAAACCGAGTGTGTGTAAACAACAACAAAAAAGCACAAAATGGCTTTGAAGAGTTGGTGAAAACATCTTGTTTCAGCTTTTTACCGGTTCAGTGACTGTATTAATCCCTTGGTTTTTTTTGTTGAACATGATTAAACTGGGCACTTTGTTTTACGTGAAGTGACTGCATGTAAAAATTTTTACTGAATTTCCAAATGCATATTTTCTTTTTTTTGTTCTTCTGCACCTGAATCCATTCTGTCCTGCTAAGAGCTAAATTTACTGTTTTAGGCCTTGTGGTGTAGTGGCGGATTGTCAAGGCTGGTCAGCGGCAGAAATAGCAAACCCAGGCACAGAACTTCAGTATAAATCGCCTTGGCGCACTTTTAATAATACCAAACAAATCAAAACAGGAACAAATAAAAGTTTTGAACAAAACAATTCTTACTAGTGTATTCTGTTCTTGGGTGATCTCCGATGTTCAATTGAATTGATCCATAAAACATGGAAATATAACTGGTTATACAGTGACGCTAGGGGTGTGCAGAGAACCCATTACCCACGTTTGTATTGATAGACATCACACTGGCACTCATACTCAGATCAGGGCAATGTCACCGGAAGTTGGCAGGGCTTAAACACTGTAGCACAGAAATAGCATCTGATTGGTTGATTACTGAACAACAGCGAATCAGCTTTGAGAGCTGCTCTGCAAAAAAGCCCCCAGACTGTGTTGCAAGCAGAGATGGTTCAGATAGAAATTACAGGTATAAACTGGAATCTGGTCTAGAAAACTGGAAGTCACCATTGAATAAGGAAATATATACTAGAGGTAAACTGTCTCTGTATGTTCAGCATGGAGAATCCACAATGAATGAATGATTTATTAATTGTGATTGCAGATGATTTAATGAACTCAGGGCCCAATGACTGTGATGGGCTCAGGGTCCGAGTGAAAGATCAATTTGGCCGGCTGGAAAAACACAAACAGTTGCATGCATCCCAGTGCAGCAGATAGGAAGTGGCTATGGGCCACCTCCCCCAAAAGACAAGGCCTGCCAAACCATGATTATTGACAAAAATATTGACAAGTTAATGAAAATGAGCAGCTGAGACCTGGCCCGTCCTCCAGAGCATGACTGCTCTGGAGGAAAGAACCCAGCCTCTCCAGTCTGACCACGCATTCCAGCAGAACTAAATACGAACCGCTCAGCACAAAAAAATCCTACTCACATATTTTTTATTTTTGATGTATGGGGAAACCTCAGGGAATCCATGGCTGAGAGTAGCCCTTCCTTCAGGCTCTAAGCGGTCAACTCCCGTTTCGCTTCTCAGCGTATGATTGAGAGGCGAAACAAAAGAAGCGACATGGGAGAATAACACACAGAGCATTTATGCGCTTGCTGATGTCGTGTTAGTTAGGGGTGGATTCACCTTCTAGAAAAGCAACCAAGTTTACAATTCTGATTAAATCCACCATTTTAAATGACACCATAAAATTAAACCTTCTAGAGGTTTAAACATTTTAAATAAAGGGCCTTCCATAAGTTTGATTGAATAACACATTGGACATAAACTGGAATGTTTTGATTGAATCCATGTTCTACTGAAGCTTTCTGCTTGGTTTCATAGCTTCTTCTGTTAAGGAATAAAATAAAACACACTGTGGAATTCCGCTGTGTCAGTCAGGATCTATTGACATATACTGTATATAAATTATCTGCTCCAGGAGTTTTTGCCAGTTGTGTTAACAGAGCCTCGGGAAATGCGTGGAACCATCCTGGACTGCGCATGCCTGCATGGAGCGCCTCACAGTGCATTGCTGCTCATCACATTGTTTGAAGTTCCCTGATGCCCAGAGCATCTGTCTGATTCCAGCTAATACTCCCTGTCATCTCCTCTCCAGGGAGCAGTGGTGAAGCACAACATCAGAGAGAATTGTGACAAATACCAGGGAGCCCGCTCAGCCATCTGTCAGCCTACTCTGCTTACTGCCACAGCCACCCTTGCTTGTTAATAACAGAGTTAGATATAGCAAAACAGAAACATGACTGCAACACAGCAGAGAACCAAATGCTGACAGCCCTTTCCTGTGGAATAAACTGGAAGGCATCCACAGACATTGGGTTTAATGTAATTAAAAACATGTTAGCCATTAACTTGTGTGTAAACTCTTGGTGAAGCTCTACATAATAGTATTATAGGGAACAGATAGCATATCATTGAATTACAGGCTTTCTTTGTAAAATGTTGCTCCAGTAGTGGTGTACCAGTTTGTGTATACTATCTGAAACAAAACGCCCAAGTTATCAAGTGTCCAGCTGTTTAAAGTGGAGATATCAAAAACACAAGCCAAGTTTCAAGAAACCATTGGGACAACCTTGCCCAGCACAAAGCAAATAGGCACAACTGCAAAACCGATGGGGCTAAGGTTGCCCCAATTGTTTCTACTAACTTGACTTGTGTTTTGATGCAAGTTCAATCTGCTTTTATTGTGCCTGAAAAACACAAGTCAAGTTAATAGAAGCAATTGGGGCAACCTTGACCTATTACAGGAATAGCAAAATTGTTCAACCTATATTGAGGCAATGTATTGCTGTTTGGATAGGGTAAATGTAAATAGTAGCCTAGTCTGTTGAAAGGATTAAGATGTGAATCTGTGTAGCATAGCGATATGTAGCTGGAGTGAAAGTATGACTACTTAGGGTTCAAATCCTGTATATGCATGTTAAAGGATATATGCACTTTAAAGTTGTGTGTGCAAAAGTATGTATGTTCAATGAAAGTGTCATTCATAGCAACTACATTTTTTCAAATTAAAAATGTTTTTGTTACACATAAATAAAATACATAATTATTATTTTTTTAAATTTGCAATATAAACCCTGTGTGGGAATCGAGCCCAAGACATGCTTCCAATGCAGACACCCTAGCTTTCAAGCCACAAAGTTTGTACTTCCATTTCACAACATTTGCAAGTAGTATAGCAGTACTACTTGCAAATGTAGTGAAAGTAGTATAGAAGTTACAAGTTTTAACAAGTAGCAAGATTTTGTAAATAATGATTATGTATTATCCCGATTGTATTGAAAGCTTTCATCCAATTGTGCAAACTATCATAATAAGCTTGATCCGTTCATTTAGTATATTGTAACATTTTCATGTTTAGGAAGTAGTACTCGGAGGTGGTGTTGAATTTTCAAAATGTTTGTTTTATTTGAAACTACAAAGAATTGCTTTTATTATTGTATAGGAGGCTGTGTGGTCCAGTGGTTAAAGAAAAGGGCTTGTAACCAGGAGGTCCCCAGTTCAAATCCCACCTCAGCCGCTGAGGTGGGATGTGTGACCCTGAGCAAGTCACTTGTGCTCCGTCTTTCAGGTGAGACGTAATTGCAAGTGACTCTGCAGCTGATGCATAGTTCACACACCCTAGTCTCTGTAAGTCACCTTGGATAAAGGTGTCTGCTAAATAAACAAATAATAATAATAGAAGCTATTCAAGATGACATCTGGAGAAAGTTCCACAGGGCACTCAAAGGGATAGTTGTCGGTTGGAATCACACTTTTAAAAACATTGCAAACTATGATCATGGCAACCTTTGCATGTGAGAATTAGGCTATACTTCCGCCGGCCATTGGGGATCGCTTGAAATCGCTTTGAAAGCAGACTCGTTTATTTCCATCAGCAGCAGATCAGGATCAAATCCATTTCAGCTGGGAGTCCCGTAGCCCCTGTTAGGATTGCAGGCTGTTAAAACTCCATCTCTTCAACAAACGCAGATGGTGAAAGTTATCTAAGAGGTGGATTTTAAATCTTGGATTGCAGAAAAAGACTCTCATTCCAAAGGCTCCTGGGGCAGGACAGAGGCCCTGCACCTGTACATTTGTATATCCAGCAGAAGCCTGTTACTTCAACCCCTTTGATCCGAATCGCCTTATTAACAGCACTGTGTCCCTGACAAATTCTAAATGACTGACAAACGAAAAGGACAGGACTTACTCTAGCTGAAAAACTGAAAATGATTGAATGTTTGAAAAGGCTGAAAGTGCTGTTCAACTTGCTAAAGAGCATGGTGTGGGAAAGTCAACAAGTACTGACATAGAAGCTGCAAAACAAAAACTTGAGAAATTCTCAAATACCATGGAATCATGCATCACCACAGCACTGCGAAAAACTATGTGACTCTGTCAAGACAGTGCGAGAGAGAAAGCTTGTACATGGGGCCATGCAGGAAAGGGAAAGAGAAAGAGCTCAGATTGCAGGACCAGTACTTAAAGAGAAAGCACTGTTCTTTCATGGTCCACTACATCCAGAGGACAACAGTTTTAAAGCTAGTGATGGATGACAGTACAGATTTTAAAAAAGATACGACATTAGGTAGCTTAGCAGGGGAAACCTCAGCGTGGATACGTTTTACATTTTCTGAAGAGACATGGGTAAGACAGTTGCAACAGTAGTTAGAAGTGGATATATTAATAAGAAACATAGGCTGGAAATTACAGGTGGAACCCTATTTAATTTAATTTGGAATTAAAAATTTATACAGACACTTTATTTGAGAATATAGTATTGAAAATAGTTTTTTCTTTTTTAGGTTTTTGTTTTGAGTGAAAGCAATGGCCCAATACAACCATACAACTAAATGCACCTAACTGTTATGTATGTGCAACAGACTTTGTGCATAAACATAAAAGCCAGAGGCTGAACTATAATACAGTACCGGTAAGAAATGAAAGTTACTTTCACCTCTGGAGCTTTGACATAACATACTTATTGAGGTGCTACCGTGCCTGTATAATAATTGATTGACAATATCGCTCAATCAATATCTAATTGGTCATTTGCAGTTAACTGACTTCTCCCCTTCCCTTTCATTTGTCTTTATCAATGCTCTAATTTTGTCGTTGTTATCCATCTATCTACCAATTAAAAGAAAATCTCTGTTCTATTTTCGAATTACAATTTGCAGATGTTCCCGTAATCCCTTAATATTCACTGATGGCGCTGCCTCGCTCTTGCTGTCGCAACTATGATCACATACACATCTACTATTAAACTATTCAACACTGAGTGTGGAACTGAGGCCAAGGTTCAGCTCACTGTATTGTGATTTGAGGGACAGGGATTCATTTGGGGATAGTTAAGTACAAGAGGGTGTGTGTCAGCGAGACCTCTTGTAATAGTGAGAGCAGCGCAGGCCATGTTGATGGCAACCTTTCATTTTAACTTGCTTTTCTTGTGTTTCCTATTTCTGTTTTGTATTTCAACATACACCACAGTGTATTGTCACTCAGACAATACAGTATAGATAATCTCACAAGCAAATCTTGGAGATGTGACATTCTGGGGAACACAAATGTCTTGCACAAACATCTCAGATTCTATAGGTACCCCAACAAGCAGGTTGTATGTAGTATATAGCAAGACAGCTCTGTTGCACTGCATCACTTCTGTAGCTATGCAAACTCACACAGTTTCACAAGTCTATTTTTAATTATAAAACGACCGATTTATTCCAGTATG
This sequence comes from Acipenser oxyrinchus oxyrinchus, assembly GCA_030684275.1. Classification (NCBI taxonomy): domain Eukaryota; kingdom Metazoa; phylum Chordata; class Actinopteri; order Acipenseriformes; family Acipenseridae; genus Acipenser; species Acipenser oxyrinchus. The sequence continues at coordinate 12,485,874 of CM060265.1, read as the reverse complement.
AGACCATTCTCTTCCTTCTCAGGGGCCCACATTCACTCATAGGGTTACATTGCACAGCATGGTATGGTTGATCTTATCTTACAGCTGTATAAATCACTGCCTACAGAGAACTTACTTCAATGTCTCGTAAGTATTACACAGCTGGCATACAAGCTCATTATTTCAGAAACAACATTGACGTTCATTCTAAGACTTAAAAATATTGCTAAATAAATGTGAGTGCCTGAGTGGCATTCGACTGTACTTCCGTGTCTCCTTCCTTTATCAGCATAACCCACACCCACTATCGCAAGAGAAACAGTATGAACTTTACTGGGATTTCTTAAGGAAAATGTAAAGGCTAAGTAGCTTCAGCTCTCCAGCTCTAGTTGTCAGATTGTCTTTTGTATTTCACTGGACTTCGCTAGCTCTTAATCTGATTCACTGGACTGCGCTAGCTCTTAACCTGATTCACTGGACTGCGTTAGCTCTTAACCTGATCCACTGGACTGCGCTAGCTCTTAACCTGATTGACTGAACTGCGCTAGCTCTTAACCTGATTCACTGGACTTCGCTAGCTCTTAACCTGATTCACTGGACTGCGCTAGCTCTTAACCTGATTCACTGGACTGCGCTAGGTCTTAACCTGATTCACTGGTTATATTATATATTATAGTACATGCAGATGCCCATTTCCTTGTATTTGGAGCCCCATGATATGTTATAGTACAATCAGATGCCTGTTTCCTTGTATTTGTTGCGTATTGCTTTTGATAATAAAGTGTTCCCAATGCATTCATTATTGTTGATTATTACCAGTTCGATATTTGTTAGGAAATTGGTTGCTGAATACGCCTCTGCAATGACTCAATAAAATAAATACAGGTACATACATTGATGATTTTTCTATTAGGCAACCCCTTCTAAGTTCTTTTGTTTGAATGTGATTCTCTAGCATTTGCGATAGAAATGATCTTTCTCGTTAAACAGTGCTTTCAATAATTGACATTCAGTCTGGAGCACCCTGCGATAACCTTCCTTTGAATCAGATCTATGAAAGCTGATCAAAGACTGCATTGCTTTCATCATGAAGGAATGGCTTAGCAGATCAATGCTTGAAATAGTGTTACAGTGCAATATGTAACAGTTAAAAACACCATGACTGTTACGTTACAAAATAGATGTAGTCGTGCTTATACAGTAACTGTGGATTGTGAGACCTCACCTCGTGAAGATCAAAGTGTCATTGTTAAGATGATTAACTAGCCTTATCATCGCTCAATCAGAAACAGAGCATAGATTGATTTATTTATATAACGCTTTTTATACAAAAGTATCTCAAAGCACTGTACAGTACATAGCAGAAAAAAAGAACAAACCACAATACATTTCTATAGCATGTCACGCATACAACTGCCACCATCATACCATTTAAATAACGTATTTAAATAACAGTATACACATAATACAAAAGCAGTAATTTTAAAGTTACATTAAAACCCACTAAGATAAGAAAGCCATTTTATAAAAGTGCGTTTTTAGTCTTGACTTAAACTGTAACGGTCCCAGGTTCCCTGACAAACGAAGGCAGAGCATTCCATAATTTAGGAGCTCTACAAGAAAAAACCCTACCTCCTGTGTTGCTTTTGTTGACCTTAGGAATAATCAGCAGCCCCACATCCTGTGATTTCAGAGTGTGGTTTGGAAGATACAGGGTCAGTAACTCCTGCAAATAACTAGGTGCTAATACATTCAGAGCCTTGTAAATTAACAGCAAAATCTTAAAATAAATTCTATACTGCACAGGGAGCCAGTGTAAAGAGGCCAAGCTGTAAGCGAGATACCACACGTTTTGGTACATCAGAAAAAAGTGCATTACAATAATCAATTCTAGATGAAACAAAGGCATGCATTAGTCTCTCAGCATCAGATTCGGAAATAATTGGTCAAAGTTTGGCTATATTTCTCAAATGGTAAAAAGATACTTTATGTGATGGCAAATGATGGCAAAGAGATATGGAGATAAAATGAACACTCATTATTATAGCATCAGAACCCACAAGCACTCTGGATGATTGCAAATATCATTAGCAAGACACAAAAAAGTGGATCAAACAAATAAAATGGCATTTGAAGCATTTTGCACTAAAACAAATAATCGCTTAAGTAAACACGAGAAGATTTTTCCCAGAATGTTTCAATTCCAAGCATACAACCCATTTGCCCTATAGTTCCTATTAACTGTGTTTAATATGTAGCTGTTTCTTTAAAAATCTTACTGTTTTTGGTTGTATCGCGAAGGCAGGTTCTGTGGTCATGATTTTTCTTTACGAGGAGTGCTGACCAAGGTTTAAAAAACAAAATGCTTTATTATCACAAGCAATAGGATCACTGGTCTCTCTTTTGATTTTTTGCTTGTATTATATACAACAATTTGGAATATATAGCTATTTCAAAGACAGAGCTGCTGATGAATTGTATGTTTACTGGTACTTCATGTGTTGTAGTTGAAACTCGCTCAAATGGTCTAGCTACGGTCACACCATGTGACCTACAGCAAAGACACCACAATGCAGCAGTGTAACTCAATGCAGTCTCTCATCAAATCTGAGTTTGGGGTTCATATTTGATCCTGATTGTATAATAGTTACATAAGCAGGGGTATCCAACACTGGTCCTGGAGAGCCCCAAATCCTGCAGGTTTTAAAGGTGTCTTTACATCATCAATGGCAAAATATCTGGAACACATGTTAATCCTGACTAATTAAGCCAATAATTGGTTCAATTAAGTAACAGAACTTGCTTGAAATGAAAACCAGAAGACCCTATAGCTCTCCAGGACCAGAGAAGACCCCAATCTACTGCAATAGTGCTCTGACTGGTTATGAATGTTGTGTTAACTTAAAATAATTGCATCTAACAAAATAGTTCCATGACTTTTATCCACCATGCACATTCATTCATTATATCAGTCTTATAACAAATAAACACGATATCTGGTACACTAGCAAAACTGAATTTCAGCAGCCTTGGCAACATTAGAAGTCGGTACTGTTTCCAATAGCCCTACCCATGCTTTGTGGTTAATTGTTGACAATGTCACCTTTAACAGCTGTGTATAAATGTGACTCCTAATTGAAATCAGCATCTTTAGGGGTGTCCTTCCCAGGCACAGGAAATGAGAAGCCGCCATCCTTTATAATAACTTCGACACCAGGGAATATTAAAGAGCCATCTGCTTTTCTGTTTCCATTTAAAACAAGACACACACTCAGGCCAAGTCATTTGCTGAATCAATATGCTTTTAGAGCTTAACCGTGCAAAATGCTGATTATTAATAGTTTACTGGAACACAGTAGCAGTTTGTCTTTATAATAGTAAATAAACCTAGGCTCCTCACCGCATATTCTTTAAAAGTTGGGGTCAGAATATTTGCTATTGTAACCGCTAAGGACATGTTCCGAACGCTTTGAGAGAATTCCCAGCATGCACTGCACTCAAGCCAGCTATGTCATCACCTTGCTGCCTTCCGTGATTAATTAGGTGGTAGCATGAAATACTGTCATTAAATGTTCACTGCTATACATTACATGAGCATAGCAAAAGTAAAATAAGATTAAATATATGTTGCTTACTGTGGCAGGGCTTAAAGCCCTAAATGTAAATTGTGTGCGTGGGAATGAAAGGTTGGCAAGGATGGAGTTAATTCTGTTCTAGCTGTGTTTTTGAGAAAAATACAGGCTGGGCATTCACCTATCACTATAAAGTTCTCAAAACAAAGGATTTTATACCCTTTTTATACATGTAGCCATTCTCCAATTAGATCTCAATTACCTAATTGGGGAATGGCCACACCTGTGATTGTTGGCAGGGACAGAATTAACCCCACCCCTGCCAACCTTTCATTCCCACAAACATTATTTTCATTTGAGGGCTTTCGCCTGCCACACTTACCTTTCCAAAAGTTTTTCTAATCCTCTTCATCAACATCCACCGCAAGCACTGAAGAAGGTAGTGTTTTCAAATGATTGTGCTCAGTGATGTCGTCATTACACCATAGTGTCAGATGTCTTCACCTTACAAAGTGTGCATGCTCATTCTCTTCTCCTGAGAGAAGTACCCCCTGCTGTTTAATACAAGTGGAAATGCACCCATCCGGAACACAAGATTTCAGAATCCTTTCTAAACGATTCTGGAATGCAAGTGTAAATGCAGCATTTGTGAAAGAAGGCTGGGCTGTTTAATAATGAATAATGAATAATGAATAATGAATAATGTTTAATAATGAGTCAGTATGTGATTGAAACAGTAAGTAATTGCAAATCAACTCAGTGTTAGTTTATATTTTATGGATTTTCAAGCGTATTTTAAGCAAACTAAATTAAGATGTTTGCTTAAATCAAGATGTTTGATATCCCCTTGCAGGAGTTACACAAAACATTTGAACCCCCAGCCAACACACAGGGTGGAAAAGGGTACCAGGTCATCTTTAAGCGAGACGGAGGTCTTTCTTTGAAATGCCGGCAGGAGCCCAGGTTTATTTACAAGATTCACCAATTTCAACACAGCTGTTGCTAGGGTACCAACAATGGTATCTCCGAGCACAGAATCTCTTCACATGATACAGAACAGAAATGTCCTAAAAATAAAAAGCAAGATATTGTGAATAAGCCAAACTTTTCACAGGGCTAATATGCGCACCAGCAGCAGGAACACTAGGCTACCCGACAACCTGATTTTATTGGTAGCTTTGCAGAAGCTTTTAAGATTCAGCAGAATCACTCAGCTCACCACAGCTTACAAAACCTGATTTCCAGAACTCTTCCATACCTTCTGCCTGCAGTGACGCCGTCAGGTGTGGGGGACACAACCGGGACTGCATTAAAATCATACCGTGCGTGCGACAGACTTCAGTACACAAAAGAACAGGTATTACTGGAGCTTAACGGCTTTTCAAAAATCTATCACTATAAACCTGGCTCTTCAAAATCAGAAAGAGAAACAGGAATCAGAACTGAGAAATGAACAACTTCTTAAGTATTTTAACTCCTGCAAATCAAGCCAAATGTCCTTACACAAAGAGAATTTAACACTTACCGCAGGAAAAAAAAGGAAAGTCGGCGACAGTCCATCTCCAAAATGTTACGAGTGACTTGTGTTATTCAAGACCCAGGTATGTGGCCAGAGAAAAAAACAGATTTTGAGAGGCAAAATATCATCAAATGTTGTTTATTAGAATATTCAGAGAAGTGTCACCATCATCTAGTAGGGTTGTTTTCCAAAATGATGCATTAAGGTACGACAGGGGGTTGGTTAACATGAGATAACCGCACACTTAGGGCGTTATAAGGCCCGATGCTAAGCCCCTCAGTGTGCGGTTATCTCATGTTAACCCACCCCTGGAGTGCCTTAATGCTATTATAAATCAAATTTAAAATTACTATATTTATTTACTTTTTAAATTAACACAGCAAATTAAAAAATATGTTCAATAACAGTAAATATCACTACGCACTACTATTACTTTTAGACAGAAATAGGATTTCGATTTCAGAAAAATGAAAAAAAAATATCATATAACGTGATTATCTCGAGTTTCACTTTTAGTTCTGCATACACAGTAAGTGTTAGTTTACTAACATGATGGTTCATTTCAGAATGATATTTATAAGTGTTTTTTTCAGGCTGTGTGACAGGGTACCCGAGGGGTGACGTCCCCAGACCAGAAAGCTGACAGAAACAACAGAGGCAGGTACTCGGGTGAAAGGCGTTCTCTTGCACCGTTCTTATTAAACACAAAAATAAAATAAATATTTGAACAAAAAACGAACACAAAAACAAATACTGTGCTGGTCTGCCCAGCACGAGTAACACTTCCTTACTGATCTTTTTACTTTCGTTTTTTGTTTTTGATTTTCTCCACTCGCACTCGTTCTTTCCCCTTGAACACCCACCCCTGAACAAGGAAAGCTGCAGGATTTTATACCGGTGACCATCTCCAGACTAGCAATAAATTAGTCAATTAATGAAACTGGAGACGGTCACCTTCTGCACGGGTCTTTTAATATTTGCTGGTCGACAGCAACTCTGTTTATAAGTAAGCCGCTGCTGATCACGCATTTTCACGTGATGTCACATGATGGCAGGGATGAACTGCTAAGAAATCACCCCTGCCAGACCACATACAAGCCAACAATAACAAACAAAACAGCATGTTTTTAACTAAACACAACATGCATTCAAATCATGCAAAACAATACATTTCCTTTTTAAATAATAACACAGTACAAGCACCGGTGCTGAAGAAAAACACTATTTACAAGCAGGGCTTTGCCCTGCCCCCTCTAATTATGTGCAGGTCTCTCCTCTGCCCTGCCACACAGACACACAAAAGACTGATAAAAAATATTAAAAAAAAGAAAAAAATTAGTTATGTAGCTGAATTTACAGCTCAAAGTTTCATTTTGTCCCATAATTTATCAGGAAGCCTGGCAATTCAGCAGCTACAAGCTGATTATCAACCTGCTTGGATAAGTTTCGGAGCTTGTCAGAAACAGCTTTCTTTGCAGTTCTTCCCAGCCATCATTTGAATGGATATTTCTTTGAAACCTTATCGCCATATAAACTTGTTTTTCTCCCTTGCCGTGCAATTAAGGTCTGAGATAATGTGTGTTTGAGTAGAATGCAATACAAAAATTAGCATTTTCTTGTAAAAATACACATTGCAAAGTACCATAGGACCTGGGATTCTGAGCCCTTAGGTTTAATTTGAATGGTCTATTAAATGAACAAGGTCTGGAGCCCCTGTCCAGGTTAAATTGTAAACCTGATCTATTTTAAGCAGTCATGTATTTCTTTTTTGTGATTAATTTTGTATTTGTTTTACAAACCAGAATGCAAAGCTTTGACACTCAATAAACTATCTACAGAAACAAGACAAAACAAGCCTAGTGTTCACCTCAGCCCAAGCAGCCACTGTGGCTGGATGAGTCTTGTTAACCCTTGGTAAGACCAGCTCCATTCCAACAGTGACTCTGAAAGAGTTTGAAAAGTGACGGGTCACAGGGGGTCTGGATCAATCCATGAATGTAAGATTGTTGTCTTTGTAGCAGTCAGACCAGTCAACAGGAGTTTGGAGGAGAATAGGGGCCACTGCATTTGAGACAGATCACATAATAAAAGTAATCCCAGAGTCACAAGCACCACAGATCCAACCACGTCAGACAAAACAGATGCAACCTCATACCGGAATTCGTCTACTGCAGGACATTTTTTCATACTGTCGCCCAGTCTACAACACCACCAAGCTTGTCAGAATCCCACTGTCGTGTAACAGGAGGGGTTTAGAGAACAATCTATTAATTTCCTGTGTATTTTGGAAATCAGCCATTGTGATGAACCAATGGGAGGCATCCAGTTTGCCATAGGGTGGACTGGCTGGGCCGCTCCCCATGGGACACTGTAAGTGTGCATTACTGCTCTGTCACGAATATAAGAAATATGAAAACCTGTCAAGGGAGAAATTCTCTGTAAGGTCCTGAACGTGTGCATATTTTGCCCATCACAAAGATCAAAAGTATGTGAATGCTTTTAGAAGACCATGGTGGCTAGACATATGGCTGTCCACCAGTAAAAACGTTTCAGTTATGCCAAATTGGGGGCTGATTGCAGAATTTGGAAGAGTAGTCCAATGCCTTTTCTGCTTGGGAGGACGTAGCAATAATTGGACCACCTTTTGTGAGAAAGATTTCGACTTCAGTCCTGCAGTCTGTGTGGTGCAGACAATTTCTATTCAAACCCCAAAAGGCCGGCAACTGAAAAGACTAGTAATAAAATGTCAGGTTTTAATTTTTCTGTTGCAATGAGCGAGGTCGAAGTCTAGGCACTTGCTATTACATGCAAATTTAGAGATTAAGGAGTGAGTTTCTTTAAAATACTTAGGAGAGCTGCAAAGGCAGCATAAAGCAGAAACGAAATTGAATATGAATATGAGGTAACACATTCATTTTAATGGCTGAGATTCTTCCCTTTTACATTTTTGGATTAGCCCACCATAGTTGTCTTTACGAATCTGAATGCCTAAATGCTTAAAGCCTTCACCTTGTCATTTTAAGGGAAGGTAATTGGGTAGCTGTGCCTATTTACTTCAATTAACCAGAACATGGACCAAAATAATAAGTGTGTGATTATTTAACAAGCATATTGCAGGAACTCTTGTAGTTGCGCTTTTATAATTTCTGGTTTCTGCTGTTCATAATATGCTCTGTGTGTTGACAAGCGGGTTTTAAAATCTTGAATACCAATTTATTATATATATATTTTTACAGTGGTTTGGTATAGTAAAGCTAGACCATCTGAATCACAAAGAGAGCCTCCTCTGTTGCATAAATGATCCTGGGACGAGGGCAGAAACACGTGAATGGGAAAATTGTCTGCCACTGAAAGGTTACAATGTTTCATTCCTGCTTACTATCAACAACTTGTTTTTCTGCACAGATCTGCTCCACCTCAGAGTTACGTGGCTCTATATTAGAATTCCAACACTCAAGTTTTTTTTATAGTATAGACTTGGCAAGGTGGCGAAGGACATTGCAGCATCCCCAAGCGGGCCGCACACCGAGAGTGTCCTTTCACTTGTTTTAAGAAGGAGAGAAATTAGTGATTTTTTAAATGTAAAGTATGTTGTATTATGTATTCTGCTTAGAGATACAGGTAACACTTTATATTAAGGTGCTGCTTATAAATGTTTTATAAGTATTTTATAAATATAATATATACTTAATAACAACGTTATATCGTGTTAATAACACACTATATTTGGTTTATAACCATGTAATAGCCATCAATATAATTACATTTAAACATCCCAAAGTATAATAGATGGCTAACCCTAAACCTAACCCTGTTATACTTTAGGATGTTTAAACATAATTCTGTCTATGGCTATTGCATGGTTATAAACCACCTATAATGCTTTATTAACACCCTATAACATATTTATTAAGCATCTATTATATATTTATAAAACATTAATAAACAGCACATTAATATAAAGTGTTACCGAGATGGGTGTATACAAATGTGTTATTTTATTACCCGAGGGACCTTACAATACTTCCTGAAAGTTTTGCTGAAACATATTGATGTTTGGGAAAATTACAAAACATTGTTTCACCTGAGTGATTGCAATGACATAAAACATGTTTATTCTCAGGGTGTTTATAAGCAATAATGGACACTACTCTGGATTATTTTCTCAGAATAAATATTTATAATATAATAAATAGTATCTGCTTATATCCACTTGTTTCTTGATATTTATAAATGTATATATATATTAAAACACATCATCAGGGCCATAGTACCCTAGCTTAGCTTTATACTGGGCTTGCTTGTGTCTGAATATCTCATGGGAGTCTCAACGGGGCTGACGGGCCACCCTGTAGTGTATATCCTTAAGAGTGCAGAAAATATAAACCGTGTTCACAGCGCTGTATTGGGGCATAACCGTAGAACTGTATAAAAACAATATGGGCTATGTAATAACCGCAGACAGATGGGCACACTGATGATGTTTCTCACATTTTTATATGGCAGCTCGACAGTCGTAAGAATATATATTTTATAATGAATTATAAACTGCAAAGCCAATCACACTGAATATAAAAGCTTGATTAAGCAATGCAATTCTCAAGTCTGTAAAATATGAAAGTACCTAATTTTGGTTTGAAACTGGAAAATTAATGGTTACCATGCATAGGCATGATGGAAAATACTGTACAGTGACTGCATCTGTATTTGTCACCTTCTTTTTTAAATTTTATGTGCAAACTCCATGGCCGAACATGTATTTAAGAAAAATAAAACCGTTCTTTTCAGTGCTGTGAAAGAGTGGGCTGGAAATGTCCTCTCCCCACTCCGTTCCAGCAACTACCCCGCTCTGCTCCCCCGCTCCATATACAATTGACTCGCTCTGCTCCGCTCTCACTCTCTGTCCCCAACGCAGGGCCAGATTAACCAATATGTCAATAACACCATTCGCCATAATATGCATAGGGCCCCCAAAATATGGGTTAGTGTAGGGCCCCCACGCCCTTTAATCTGCCCCTGCTGCTCATAGTATCTCTCTGCTCTATGAACAAGAAACTCAGCCCTGGCTGAACAGAGCTTTAAAATTACCTTTATGAACAGGCGGCCATTTAACTTGGTCTCCTGAAAACAACCTTTTCTGCTCACACTCTAGGTCTACAGTTTGTTTTTCCAACAACCGAATGACTATGGCTCCTGTTAAATCACATTTAGTAGCTTCCTATAAACGTTGTGGTTTACTATAATTCCAAGAACTCAATCAATTTATCTTGAATGCTATTCATGAAGTTTTTGGGGTGGGCGCAGCATAGTATTGGCCCATGGTCTGAAATTAGTATGAGTTGTATATCTATTGAACTAAGCAAAGGTATAAATAAGTTGTCAATGCGTCAATATGAAAAATGGCGTGCAGAGAAACAGGTGTAATATCTCTTTCATTGGAATGCATTGAACTCAATACCTAGCAGTCATGGATTTCATAATTCAAGACACCTACTGACTCATGATGCTTTCTGTACTTCAGTAAGTAGAGCATGCTTTATTTAATAAATCCTCAACATGCATCTACTCTGTGTAGTGTATTTATTATTGAAAGACCAGCACCTTTATTAATGAGTACACTTTTCATCTGTTGTCCTTTCCCTCAATCAGCCTCTTTACCTCAGCTGAACCAGGGCCTTGCTTTTTATTTTATGCATGATGTCATTCCACACTTCATTTCTTTCTCCCATAGATCATTGTAAGTTTGTCAGTGCCAACGAGTTTCATTCCAATGATCTGCTCAGAACAACTTGTTTCTTCTGTCTGTGTAAATGCCTTCTGTAGCCTTCTAATAACAGTGCATTTGGGGTGCTGTTATGGAAATGCTTCAGTGTGATTTGTCCAAACACCTGCACCAGTGCTGTATAATTCATCTGAAAGGGAAATAATGGAAACCAAGCTGCAGCTATCCTCAAAAGACCTAAAGGACAATAATAGACAACAGTAATATTTCAATAATATCCACACCATTTCTTCCTGCTGCTGGAAGAGCATTTCCCTCTTTGCAGCTGCTGCCTTTGGTTATTTAGAACATTTCAAATGACTGGTCAGTAGGTAACACACTTAGATTTCTAATTTTAAAAATTTTAATGAAGGCCTGCTGAATTGTGACAAGTTGCTTTCAAAGGCACCTAAGCAGTGGGTGGCAGATGCAGAACATTACGATGTTAGTTTAACACGTCCACATACACTGCATAAAATAAGGAAGATGAATTGTCTGTAGTCATCTAAATCAATTGTAAGAATTGTATATATACATGCCTTATTCATTTACTTATTAATGCAGATTTTAACAAGCGGTTTAGATCAGAGACACTCACACATACTGTACTGTGCAGGCAATTTCATTGGTGCATTCACAATCTAGTTTGACCCAGAGCAGCAATGTCTTGTTGGATTGAGCACAGTTACAGTGAAAACCAGTGACCATGGTGGCTCCATCATTCTCACAGAAAGACACAAGCACTGTGATTTGTCAACAGAAGCTGGAGTCTAAGTAGATGTGTTTCAGAAAGAAAACTCACAAAGGGACAGTAAAGAAATTGGAAAAGTTTTTTTTTCCAACTAGCTCCTTAATTACTTAATTACTTATACCACATTTCCATGAACCACATAACCTGGGTACATGCTCGAGTTGCCCCCCACACCTCTGTTTCCATGTTTTTAAATTACTCGAGTTGGCTCCCAATTCAATTCTCTGTTCCAATTTCACTCCTCAGACTGGCCTGAATTCTAAAGTCTGAATTCTGACTGGGAGAAAATTACATCACTGAATGTCAATCAAAAATGTTGTAGGGGGCAGGAACACACAGTATAACGGGACATTTTGGCTGGTATTAAATTCGGTGGATTTGCTACCTTGGGAAATTTTGACTTTTAATTGACGTTTTTCATTTAGCATGGTCACAAAGAAAATCCACCTTAGTTTTGCATTTATACTTTTCATTCCAAAAAGATTCAAATAAATGTTTACTTAATGAAATATGTCTGCTAAAACAGTATCTCATTTACAGTAACTTGTTATACTTGCATCTACAATGTCACTGCAGCAACTTGGAGAACAACAAAGGCGGCCTTCTAATCAGTTAGACTTGCAAGCACTGGTAAAATCAGCTTTGTTTTATACGGTGTAGAACTAATTAATTTTAACGTTTTGCTTTGTTCATGGACTTTTGTGATATGGAACCATATTGTTAGGGACTTTCTAAAAAGTCTGGCATAAAAAATTTTGGTGGTTACTTAATTAACCCTTTAAGGACCGGGATTGTGTTAACACAATCATACTGAAGCACCTTGTTTTGATGACTTACAGGGCCACCGTACTTTGCAATCATATCACGACATACCACTGAAAAATGGTTAGTTCTTAAAGGGTTAAACCCTTGTAAAAAATAAATAAATACAGAATACAGAAGTAAATAAATAAATAAATACAGAATACTCTGCAAAGTTCACAAATGCGTCACTTACCAGGAACTCCCCCCGCCCCCCTCAGTAAGCAGGTTTTAATATGACCTAGTCAGTAAGACTCGTATTGCACAATTGCAAAGCAGTTGCATTCCAGGTTTTACTACCAGCCCCCCATCCCATTTCTCAGAACGTCCATTTGTCAAGTTAGAAATAAACAGTGGTTGTTGTTACCGCTATTTTAGCCCCAAAACTGCGTGGTGTGTAGAAACGTTCATTTGTCAGTTTGGCAGGACACCTAAAATGGAATCCTGTAAGCTGTTAGAGAATAGATTTATACCGTGTGTGTGTGTGTGCGTATACCGTGGTCATCCAATGTTTACAAACCCTAATTTTTGGAAGTGTAACACCCTAACATTAATGTTGAATACATGTATATAGTACATTCCTATAAACACCCCTATTTATTTATGGTAAATATATATAGTTGGTACATTACTAAAATTCCCCTATTGTTCTGTTTTCTAATATAAAAAGTTCGAAACAAAAACTGTCAGTTCAGCTTGTTACAGTAACGTACTTCTTTGTTTGTGTCCCTCGGATCATAGAAAAAAAAGTAATATTGTGTTGAAAAAAAGTGAAAAGTTTGTATGGTTTCTGAAGTACTTTATAATGTTCCCCTAGAGAGTTCCAAGATGCTACTGTAAAAAATAGATTTTTTGTGAATTTTTATAGGAAGAGAGTCAACTACCGACTGGTCCTGGGGGAGCATCCCACTGAAAAATGCTTGGTCCTTAAAGGGTTAAACCCTTGTAAAAATAAATAAATAAATCAATAAAAATGCTAAACATAAAAAAGAACAGTCCTACTACAGTAGCAGGCTCAGTTTACAGTGCCTCTGGATTTCTGATCACATCAATCCTTTGATGGAAATGTCTGGTCTACTTTTTATGTTTTCAAGCAAATTGGCTTCATCACTGCCATTCTCATATCCACTTTGACATCTGACACATTATTTCTCTTGTCCAGCACTTCTTTCCCTGTTCTGCATACCAGTCTGCCAGAGGTATATATATATACTGTGTGAAACAAATGCAAAAGAATATCTAGATGGATTTATCTTTTAAATCATTGACAATTTGACTGTTAGACCGTCTGCATCGAATGCACGTCTTGACTTTTAACTCGCAAGTATTTCCTGCCCAACTCACGTGATAACTCGGGTAACTCGGAAAAGCATGGAAACACCTTCTTTATCACCAACTCGAGTTGTGCCAATCTGAGCACACTCGAGTCGACCCGAGTCCATGGAAATGAGGTATAAGTTCACGGGTTCCCAAATTTACTTTACTCAAGGCCACCCATGACATTAGGGATGCTAACGGAGGATCCCCACTGTGGCAGAGTGTCCCGCCCTATATATATAAATATATTTGTGCACTGTTTTATTATTATTTGTATTATTGTTTGCGCGCGGATAAAAGCACCGCGTATTTGTTATTGTTTTTGTGTTTTTAAAACCTCGTGAGGATGCGTGACTGATCAACTAGTGATTTATTTAGCTAGCTGACAGTCACGCATCCTTATTAAACTCGTGCAGACGGTTACCATCTCCGAATTAATTCATTGATTAATTGTTGCTAATCGGGAGATGGTCACTGTATATAAACCTGCAGCTCTCTACCCTCAGGGAGAGTGTACAGAGGAGAGTACGGGAGAGTGAGCAAGGAGAGCTTAAAACAACTAATAAAAACAACTGCTAAGTGTGCTGGTTTACACCAGCACGATACTTATGTGTTTATTTGTTTGGCCCTTGTGTCTTTTTGTTTAGTGTTTGGTGTTTTGTTTGTTTTGTTTATTTAATAAATACGCTGAGCGCCGTAGCGTCATCACTGCAACAGCTCAGCCACACCACCCAATTAATTTTCCTTACAATTTACCCCTTTGTTATATAGTGGTTCTTACTGTTAGCATTGAAACAGTAGAATTGCATCACCTAGAATTTTGTATATATATA